>JAODAL010018839.1:0-73611 GCA_025379985.1 Phyllomedusa bahiana
GGCGGCCGAGTTGCCAGGAGTGATGATGCGGGCTTCACCGGAAGGAAGAACGCTCCAATGTCCTCCTGGGTAGAGCCAGAGCGCTGGGTGCCCTTGGGCCTCTGCTTTTTGCCACTCTTCCCCATTATAAGTGCAGGTTAGGGCCAGAAACGGCTGTAGATTATGAGGAGCTCTGTAGTATGTGACTTCACGCGGCCATTGCTAAGCCACGCCCCCTTCATACATATTTTAGTGATTTCAACCTAGAACAGTCTAACACCTCACAATCTAGTATACAATATTTGGTCTACACATCCCAAAAAACTTTTTTGAAAAAAAATGAGCATAGGTGCACACTGGTGTGGCAGTAACATACAAACACAATCCAATAGCAGCAACACACTACTAGCACTAAAAAACAATCAAAATGCACATAGGAATTCTTGGAGAAGCATTTCTGCCACTTAGAATATATGATAAAATTTTTGAGGCTCTTACCGCTTTAGTTACACATTTTTGATTCAAAACTGCTTAAGCCCACCTGCCAATCAGTAAGGGGACCTCAGTACAGGTGGGAACCTACTCTAACTATAGGTACTATACATAATATTCTCTGTAATGGGGAGATGTGTCTCTACACAGTTCTTTAGTGACTTCTTTTTACCCTTCTTACACAGGCACACATTAGAGATGGGCGAATTTCCCGAAATTCGGTTCGTTCACTTCGCCGGACTTCTCGGCAAAAAATAACTTCATTCCGAATTACTTCGGGACGAATCACGTTAAAAAAACAGCTATTCCAGGCGCCACAGAGCCTGCAGGGTGCTGTAGAATGTTGTTGCATGCTTAAATTGCTGAGGAGGCTTGGTTTTGGTCTTCATTACAATGTTGTTTTTTAGTATGACACGCAGATGACTGCCGCCGCTCTTTAGAATCGCTTCACTTAAATTTCCCTGGGCACTTAAGAGGGCAAAAAATCGACCAAAAAACTGAAGGGGAAATGTTGCCTGATAAAGTCTGGCAGCGACTGCTGGATAAAAAAAACAAGCTGAGCTCAGGTGGAAACATCAGTGGACAGTAGTGTGGAGGTGACGGCGGCCAGCACAGCAAGCACATTGAGATCGACAGTGGCACATGATATTATGGACCAGGTGCAAAAACAGGAGTAGGGCCACAGAGTGGCAACAATGACACAATGTGTAGGTATACGGCAGCAGCCACAGCAGGGCAGCATGAGGTCAGACCGTGGCCAATGGGACACAGTATTTTGTGTAGGGTCACGGACAGCAGCCACAGGCAGCAGCATGAGGTCAGACAGTGGCACAATGACATTCTGGCAGGTGGCAAATACAAGAGTAGGCCAACAGAGTGGGAGATGACACATTGTGTGGAGGTCACGGCAGCAGCCACAGCAGCAGCATGAGGTCAGAACAGTGGCACAAATGACATTCTGGAGGGGCAAAAACTGGATAGGCCACAGAGTGGCACAATGACAGAGTGTGTAGGTCACGGCGGCAGCCACAGCAGCAACCATGAGGTTCAGACAGTGGCACAATGACATTCTGGAGGGTGGCAAAAAACATAGAGTAGGCCACAGAGTAGACAATGACACAGTGTGGAGGTCACGGCAGCAGCCACTGCAGCAGCAATGAGGGTCAGAACAGTGGTCACAATGACACAGTGTGTAGTGTACACCGGCAGCAGGCCACATGGCAGGCGAGCATGATTGGTCCAGACAGGTGGCACAATGACATTCTGGAGGTGCTCAAAACAAGAGTAGGCCACCGAGTGGGAGGAATGACACAGTGTGGAGGTCACGGGAGCAGCCACTGCAGCTCAGCATGACGGTCAGACAGTGGCACATGACATTCTGGAGGGTGGCAAAAACCAAGAGTTGGCCACAGAGTGGGAGATGACACAGTGTGGAGGTCACGGCCAGCAGCCACAGCACGCAGCCATGAGGTCAGACAGTGGCACAATGACATTCTGGAGGTGGCAAATAAACAAGAGTAGGCACAGAGTAGACAATGACACAGTGTGGAGGTCACGCAGCAGCACAGCAGCAGCATGAGGGATCAGACAGTGGCACAATGACAGAGATGTAGGTCACGGCATCAGCCACCGCAGCAGCATGAGGTCAGACAGTGCACAAATGACAGTGTGTTAGGCTCGTGCAGCAGCACAGCAGCAAGCAGCATGAGTCAGACAGTGGCACAATGACAGTGTGTACTGGGTCACGGCAGCAGCACAGCAGCAGCATGAAGGTCAGGACAGTGGCACAATGACATTCTGGAGGTGGCCAAAAACAGGAATTAGGCCACAACAGTGGCAGACAATGACAGAATGTGTAGGTCACGCAGCAGCTCACAGCAGCAGCATGAGGTCAGGGACAGTGGCACAATGACATTCTGGAGTTGCAAAAACAAGGGGGGGTAAGGCCACAGAGTGACAATGACACATTGTTGGAGGTCAACGGCCGCAGCCACAGGCAGCAGAATGAGATCATACAGTGTCACAATGTCAGATGTTTGAGGTCACTGCATTCATCAGCCACAGCCAGCAGCATGTAGGTCAGACAGTGGCACAATGACTGTGTGTTAGGTCAAGCAGCAGCAACAGCAGCAGCATGATGGTCTGGCAGAGGAACAAAGACAGTGTGTAGGTCGCAGGCAGCAGCCACAGCAGCAGCATGAGGTCAGACAGTGGACACCAAAGACATTGCATGGAGTGGCAAAAACAGGGAATAGGCCACAGAGTGGTGGCACAATGACACAGTGTATCAGTCAAGGCAGCAGCCCTGCAGCAGACATGAGGTCGCGGATAAGTGGCACTATAACATTATTGAAGGTGAGCACAAAAAACAGGGAATAGGCCATCAGAGAGGCACAATGACAGAGTGTGTGAGTGTGTAGGTCACGGCGCAGCACACAGCAGCAGCATGAGGTCAGACAGTGGCACAATGAGCTTTCTGGTGGTGGCATAAAAACAACGAGTAGGCCACAGGTAGTAGTCATGGACACAGTATGTGGAGGTCTCAGGGCTCACCAGCCACAGCAGCAGCATGAGGTCCAGACAGTGGCACAAATGGACAGAGTTGTGGTCACGCATCAGCCACAGCAGCAAGCTGAGGTTCAGAACAGTGCCACAAATGACAGTGTGTAGGTCCACGGCAGCAGCCACAGCAGCAGCATGAGGTCAGGGACAGTGGCCACATTGGACATTCTGGAGGTGGCAAAAAACCAGGAATAGGCCACAGAGTGCAACAATGACCAGGTGTGTAGATCATGGCAGACAAGCCACAGCAGCAGCATGAGGTCAGACAGTGGCCAAATGACATTATGGACGAGGTGGCAAAAACAGGTAGTAGGCCACAGTGTCGGACAATGACACAGTGTGTAGGTCACGGCATGCCGAAGCAGCGATGAGGTCAGGACAGTAGATCACATGGACTTTCTGGACGGTGGCAAAACAGTAGGTAGGCCACTGAGTGGGCCACCCACTGACAGATGAGTGGAGTGACAGGCAGCAGCAGATGAGGTCAGACAGTGGCACAATGACACAGTGTGTAGGTCACGCAGCAGCCAACAGCAGCAGCATGAGGTCAGGACAGTTGGGCCCAATGACATTCTGGAGGGTCTCGCATAAACAGGAGTAGGCACACAGAAGTGGCACCAATGATAGAGGTGTGGAGGTGACGGCGCGAGCAGCAATGGGTCAGCAGTGGACAAATGACATTATGGAGGTGGCAAAAAAACAGAATAGGCCACAGAGTATAACATTTACAGAGTGTGTAGGTCACGGAAGCAGCCACAGCAGCAGCGATGTGGTCAGACGTGGCACAATGGCACTCAAGTGTGTAGGTCACTGGCAGCAGCCACGAGCAGCAGCATGAGGTCAGACAGTGGCTACATAGACATTCTGGAGGTGGCAAAAACAGAGTAGGCAACAGAGTGGGACAATGAACAGTGTGGAGGGTCACGCAGCCAATTCAATATGGACAAGGTTGGACCCGTATATTAGGAAAAATTATTTGCTTCTTTATACAAAACGACAACTTTATACAATCAATAAGCATCGCATCTGATCAGTCAAAAAGACTAGTAACGTAGGTTGCATAACAGGTAAATACCTTGTAGCGCTTCCTTGCAAAATTTTGGGCAGATAGATGGACAACCGGCCGGTGAACGCCCCAATGATGCAAAGTTTCAAGGGGGCAAACCCTTTTTCTTGAGAAAGAGGGTTGATCCCTTGAAAAGTTGCATCTTGCCGTTTACCGGCCCCGGTTTTCCATGCTACCCTGTCCTACAAAATGCAGTGAAGCGCTACTAAGGTATTTACCTGTTATACAACCTACGTCTACTAGTCTTTTGACTGATTACAGATGCGATTGCTATTAATGATTGTATGAAAGTATGTCGTTTTGGAATAAAGAAGAATTAATTTTCCTAACATACGGGTCCACCTTGTGTCCCATATTGAATTGTTTGGATTATGGGAATCCCAGGGAAGATCCCAAAGTGAGACACAGGAACGTATAGGTTGCTTTACAATTATAAAGGCGGTTTGTAAATTTATCTATTGAGGTCACGGCAGCAGCCACCAGCCGCAGCATGTGGTCAGAAAGTGGCACATCACATTCTGAAGTGGCAAACACTGGAGTAAGGCCACAGAGTGGGCACAATGACAGAGAGTGAGGTGACGCGGCAGCAGCATGAGGTCAGACAGTGTCACAATGACTTCTGAGGAGGCAAAATCGGAATAGGCCACAGATAGCACAATACACAGTGTCTAGGTCTCGGCAGCAGCCACAGCAGCAGCATGAGGTCAGAAAGTGGCACCATCACATCTGGAGTGCAAAAACGTGGAGTAGGCAACAGGTGCAAAATGGACAGAGAGTGGAGGTACGGCGACATGAGAAACAGCATAAGGTCAGAGTGTGGCACAATGACAAAGTGTGGGAAGTCACGCATCAGGCCACAGCAGCATCATGGAGTCAACATGGCACAATGACTGATGTGGAGTGGGTGCAATACCAGTCACCTGGTTAAAGATGTTAGTGGCAAGAGATAGTGGAGAAACATTCAGCAGATGTGTGGGCCATCAGGCGGGTGGCAGCATCATAATATTGGCTGAGGCAGGTAGTTAGAACCCAGACTCATTTCTCACAGTTTGGGTGAGGCGTCATGGCTGATGTAGTCTGACGCCTAAGGCATTGGTGTGTGGAAATCCTGGGGCCGATCCACACCTGATTCATTTGACAAAGGTCCAGTCGTTTCCACATTTCCCTTGACAAGGCGGTTTCTCCTTGGGGTAACGTTGGCCCCCACCGCACTGAACACCCGCTCTGATGCCACATACTGGCGGGGCCCGCCCCAGACCGCTTCTCCACTGCAAAGCTCGGCAAAGTTGCGGCCCAACATCCATTGGCTGCCCAGTGTCCAGTGGATCTTCTATACTGGGTGAGAGAGCTTTCCAAGTAGCCACCACCTATGGAGGTTTTTTTGGTTCAGGGTCCAGGCTCCAGGTCCTGCTGCTGCGGCGACTCCCCCTCACTAGCGGGTTGAAGGAAGCTGCTCATCAGTGACTCCAGACTTAGTTCCTGCTGATGGAGCTGTACTGGCTCGACCACCCCCGCCGTCCTCCGGCAGCCGCAGCAGTAGTACGCTGAAGCGCTGAAGAACCCCCCTTCAAGACCTGTCATAGGAGGGACATGCCGCACATAGGTAGCGGCCAACTGACTACGGAGGATTTCCCTGTAGTATTTGAGTTGTCCTCCCTCTCAATAGCTGGGAAAAAGGCCTCCCATTTTTGACCGTAGCGAGGTCCAATAGGTTGGAGAGCCAGAAGTACATCCCTCTGCCGGATGCTTACTATTCGCTGTCAATAGGCCAGCTAATCACATGCGCTGGCCATCTGCACAAGTGACTCCGAGGGGCTCCCTGCCTCATCTCCACTGTATACTGCCACGGTGCTTATGGTCATCTGCCTCCCTTCTCATCTCCATCCTACATCCTCCAGCTGCTCCGTCCCTCTCTTGGTCACCTGTAAGAAAATCCACTCATTTCACCAGACAATGCGTCTGCTCCAAGTCCTCCTCCTCCTCCCATTCATTTCCCACCGGACTCATGTGGCCTGTGAGATGTAGTTGCCACGTCTCCAGTCTACTCCGCCAGACAGATTTTTCCCACTTTTCCAGGACATGAAGACAGTGGAATGAACTTAATCATCCCGTAGTCCTGCGACTGACAAATAACGGGCCTCCTCAGAATGGCCTCAACAAACGGCAGTTGTCACGCATGAGCTGCTACTGGCTGGAACATAAGAGTTAACACAGGGGAGTACTCCTGTCTGCCTGGATCATCAAAAAATCGTTAGTGGCCTTTCTCTGTTCATACAGTCGGTCAACGATGGGCAGATCTGGAATTCCAAGGTGGAAACATGCGGCATATCAGAGAGGGGGGGGGGGGGGGGGGGGGGGGGGGGGGGGGGGGGGGGGGGGGGGGGGGGGGGGGTGTGTTGTGGAGGCCTGGTTCTGCCTCTGTTAACTCGAAGGAGGGTTTTTCGGGCTTTGTAGGAATGATGAAGTGTACACAGTTTCCTGGCCATTATCCAGAGCGTCTGAAGATCGGTGAAGACTTCAGGAGAACCTTTTCACAACCAGATTGAACACGTGCGCCATGCAGGCACATGGACCATCCCTCCTCAGTGCAGCGCGGACACCATGTTCCTCCCATTGTTCGTCACCATTGGTTCCGATTTGCAGTGGCGCGGAGAAAGCCACACATCGATTTCTTGATGCAATGACGCGGAGCAGTCCCCCCTGTGTGAACTTTCGTTCGCAAAGGCAAGCCAGGTGTAGAACTGCGTAGAAAACCGCTGTGCCCTACACATGTGTATGATGGAGCAGTATTGTGAGGCTGAGATGGTGGGTGGTGGTGGAGGATGAGGAGGCGGACATTGCGCAGGAGCGGCCCCCCCCCTCCCCCCCCCCCAACGTCCCCCCCTCCCCCCCCCCTCCCCCCCCCCCCCCCCCCCCCGCCCGCACCCCCCCCCGCCCCGCCCCCCAGCCCGCCCCCCCCCCCCCCGCAAGTTTGACCAACGTGGAGGAAAAGCGCGTCTCCTGTCCCAAGTAGTTGGTGATGCCTGGGCCGGAAGCACATTCACCCAGTGGCCTAAAGGACATGTACTGGCCCTGACCGTAGTTACAAGCTCCAGACGTCCGCCGCTGCCGTGCACCTTGGAACAAACCGATAGCTCAGGACTGGGCCCACCTTCGGTTCTACATATTTATGAAGTGCTGGTACTGCTTTTTGGAAAAGAAATACGGCTTGGAACTCTCCCATCGTCGGCTCGGAACAAGCCATTAGTTTCTCTGAACGGTGCAGAAGTCCACCATTTGGAAAGGAGGGAACTGAAGCACCAACAACTTGGACAGGAATAACGGTCCTGCTTCTACACCTTAGGATGGTTGGTCGCAACGTTTTGGCCTCTTTGGCAATCGCCTCGCTGACGACTGCTGGCGCCATGAGTAGCTAGGAGCAGGACAATCCTGGACCGTGAGAAGATGTCGAAAGAGAAACAAGCTCCTTCCGTCAGAGTAATGTGGAGCCTTGACTGGCTGCAATGGCATGCGTGCCACTGGGCGCTGCTGCTGGCGAGTCTGGCTGCGGCAGGATAAACCACCACATCTGAGCCACGTTTCTCCAGGCCACCAGGATGGTGATGCTGCATTTGTTCACGCAGGGCGGGTGCCAACTTTTAGTCTCCCTGGCCACGCTTCACTTTCTGCTTTACAATTCTACATATACCCATATTTCGGGCCCCCGGGTCCGGTGTCTTAGCAAAGAACTGCCACACCCCCGAGAATCGGATTTTACCGCCAACGCCCGCACTGAGTGACTACTGCCGCCGCTGCCTCTCTGATCCCCTGTTTCCGCTACTTTCCTTGGACCTGCGAAGCGGTTTTTTTTACCCCGTGGCCTCTTGCTTCCCGACCTCACACTGCTGTTATGCTGCTGACTCACGGCACACGACCCACTTGCTTGCGTCCTGCTGCCTGACGCGCAACTGACGCACTCTTCTCCTGACGAAGATGAAGCCCCCCTTTTTTTGCCTCACCCGCTCCCAAGTGTGCGGCCTACATTATCTTCTATTTGTGTTTTCAATCGTCACGCTGTCCTCATCACGCGGTGCGTGGTAGTATATGCTGACCCCTCACAACATTGACCTCCCATGCCACTCTCAACATCTATACTTTGGCCGCCTACTGCAAGAAGCAGGGATATTGGCCCCATTTCATCGCTGCCAAGTAGGCTGCTGACTGCCCTCCTTCAAATTGTTCAAACCCTCGTATAAGTGGCGCTGATCCCCAGACCACACATAGTAGATCTCTGGCTGAGGGGAACCGGATGGACAGAGGCGGGTTGAGGACAGGTGAGGGCCGCTGACCCACTCCCGGGCCATGCCAACTAAGGTTGTGTCTGACGTTTCCCACGCTCTTGCTGGGTGTTCCAGATGTCCATCTGGGAGGAAGTGGATGAACTAGTCAACCAATCAGAACCCTTGGGTTGCTGAACAACACACTGCACGCTAGATGACAGCGGCAGTTCTGCCCTCACCGAGTGACCCCTCTGCGACGTCCCCTTGCTGGCTGCGACCTGGGCCTGTCCAGGAATGTTGTGCCACCTGCCACTCGCAGTGCAAGCCTGCCCACCTCTCTGTCTGACATAACTGTTTGTTTCTAAAATGTGCAGACACTGTTTGATGAAGATATCCTGTATATGATAAATATACACCCTGTATTTGACTCCAAATGAAACCCAATAACAAGCTTGGTTAACCCTTGGATAAAATTGCGCTCCACAAATGGCCAGAAAAAATTGACTTGTATGTTCCGGTTTAAAAACTCCTGTGTATTTTACTGAATGTAAAGGCTTAATTAACCTTCGGATATAGGAAGTTATGCACAGAATTTTCTTCTGGCGGTGAAGAGAAAGTTTCTTTTTTACTGAGTGCAACTGCAGAAAAAACTTAGTTAAAAACACTTGGATAGTAGAATTGCTCCAAAGAATTGAGCCACCACAAACTACTCAGCTTTGTAGCGTGTTACAATGCCGTTTTTTTACGCTACACAACAAGAGATAAACTTGTAATTAACTTTGCTTGTGAATTAGCTACAGGAAAAATGTATACATTTTTGGCAGTGAAATGACGGTTTCTTGGTGTCACCACAAGCCCCGCTGAAAAACAACGCTTAATTTAACCCCAGGATGTAAATGCGCCCAAAGAGATTGCGCCACCACAAACTACTAGCTTGTAGCGTTTTACAATGCCGTGTTTTTTACGCACACAACAAGAGAATAAAATTGTAATTAACCTTTGCTTGTGAATTTAGGCTACAGGAAAAATGTATATATTTTGGTGTGAAAATGACGGTTTCTTGGAGTCCACCACAGCTGAAAACAACGCTTAATTAACCCCTGGATGTAAATTACGCCAAAGTATGAGCCACCACAAAGTACTAGCTTTGTAGCGTGTTACAATGCCGTGTTTTTTACCGCCACACAACAAGAGATAAAATTGAATTTAACCTTTGCTTGAAATTAGGCTACAGGAAAAATGTATATATTTTGGCGTGAAATGACGGTTTCCTTGAGTCACCACAGCTGAAAAACAACGCTTAATTAACCCCTGATGAAATTGCGCCTAAAGAATTGAGCAGCCAAAAATGAAGTGGTTATTTGTATTGTAAAAACGCTGTTTCTTAAATGATACAACAGGACTGCTTGATCCGCTTGGATATTCAATGTCTGTGAGCAGATAGGATTTAAAATGTATATGCAGCTGCATGGACGCACACTGGATTTCAGATCCAGTACCCAAAAAAATCAAAATAGATACGTTAAGAGAAGCAGTCCTGAGACAAGCTGCGACACACCATCTAAAAATTGCTGTATAAAAATCAGTTCTTTCAGTAAGAGCTATCACATCAGCCGCAGCAGCACCTTCCCTAGTCAGTACAGTTAGAGGAGTGGGAGCTCCCAGCTTCGCGCCCGGACTTATTATTAGTGCGGTGACGTCACAGAATCCGCTGGTCTCTGATTGGCTTCATCTCTGCAACATGTCATGCAGGCTTTGCCCTTCTCCTCCCAGAGTTCTTTGCCCCATGTAACACCATGTGCTCGCAGCCATTTTATCAATGAAAAGCACACTTCGTTCACCCAAAGTGCCCCAAACTTCGACTTTGTTCAGAACCGAAGTTTTCCTGAAATTCTAAACGAAGTCCACTTCATTAGAATCAATTCGCCCACCTCTAGCACACATGTATATGTAATATCTTGAAGTTTTTTTGCAGTTTTTCAGGAAAACATAGGAGTTGGATACAAAATAGAGAAGTTTTAGTCTTTGTTCTCTTTTCTTGGATCCAACTTGCTCCACTTTTCTCTGCTTGTGTCATGTCAGCCAAATGGTCATTAACAAGAGACAGCATGGGAAATTTTTGTCAGGTCTTTGTCCTGTCTTCATTGAAGTGTGATCAATGGTGAAAAAGAATGGTTATAGGGGTTGCACAGTTCATAATAATATCTAAAAAACAGCTCCTGGAGCCTCTATGAAAATAAACAAATGTATACTCACCTTCCTCCAGTTATTGGTTTCATCACTACATCTCTCTGGTCTTCTGTTTTCCTTCCTTTACTTGTGACAGGGACATGACCACTGCAGCCACTGATTGGTTGCAGTGGTCACATACCTCTCCTTTACATCAGCATTTGGAAGTGAACAGCTCCAAATAGTGATATAAGTCAAGCAGAGACGTAACTTCAAGCTCTTGGGCCCTAGTGCAAAAAGTGAAATGGGCCCCCCCCGTTACAATGCGACATTTACAATACTGGTGTCTTCTTATGTGGCAGAATGGCTTTTGGGCCCTCTCATGCCGCAGGGCTCTGTAATGACTGCTATCTCTGCTCCCCCTATAGCTACGGCCCTGAAGTGATGTGACTACTGAACAGAATCAGTGTCTGCTGCGGAGATGTTCCTGTTCGGAAGTGAGTAAATGAAAACAGAAGACCAGAGAGACACGTCGCTGGAACCAGGGGCAGGAGGAAGGTAAGTATAACTATAATTATTTTAACGGGACCCCAGGACCTGGCTATTTAGTTTTTCTAACAAATTGGACAACCCCTTTAAATTGTAGGTTTTGAGTTCTCTTATCTGGGTGTTGTACGGTATACGTTTATACACAGTAGAGGTGCACTTTCATAATGACATGGCTTTTTCACATCTGCATAAGCGGAGATAACATGAATAAATTCTATGAACTTATACCCCTAATATATGTTTTGAAATAACAATTCTTGTAAAGTATTTTAATCTATTACTATATTTTGGGTAAAATAAGCAAATTCATGATACACGTAGATACTTCAAGACTAAGTAAAAGTTGTCAATTTACATCCACACAATTTCCAGGGAAATTTTAGCATGTTTACTGTAGGGTTTCCTTGCGAACAGCAGTAAAGTTTGAAAAAAATAAGCAGGAAAGAAAGCGAGTACTAGAACAGGCCGCCGCTCGTTCACATATTTCTTGTTGCCGGGGCAACCACTTCCCTTGTCTAAACGTGTTAAGTAGATCTAACTCATTTGAATTCTGACTTTCCATCATCAGAACAGTCCCTTACTGACTGCATTATGGCAAATAAAACAAGAAAACACCAAATCTGTAAAATTTCCTGTGACATTAAGATATATTTACACAAAGAAAATTTGAATTATATACATGTTCTTACATCTATATTCCCTGAGGCGGAAGAAATTGAAATCTTATATTTTTTTTAGTTTGTCCTTGGAATTTAGAGAATGTAGAGCTAAGGATTCTGAAGTCAGCTGAGGAAATGTGAGTCCTGTCCCAGAACCTCACCTCCACCTTGTGAAAAGCCTCTGTATACTTATATGTGGCTGTGAGTGCCAATAATACATGGTCTACTTACAGGAAGCATTCTTAAGTAATCATAGTGATAGCTACTGTATATGAAGCCATACAATGCAGGAGCAAGAACCCCATTGTGGTTGAACCCTACTATCCTTAAAAAGAGTTACGCTGAGCTGTGGGACTATGATATGATGTATTATATAATATATATATTATAAAATATATATATATATATATATATATATATATATTATATATATATATTATATATTTTATATTATATATATTTTTATATATATTTATATATATATATATTATATATATATATATATATACTGTTGAAACCAGAGGTTTAGATATACTATATAAAAAGACACGGTTGCATATTCTTCTCACTATTGGACATGAAATCAGAATAAACCTTGTCTGTTTTAGGTCAATTAGGAACCAAAATTATTAATATTTGCCAAATGCCAGAATAATGAGAGAGAGAATTTTTTAAGGCAAAGTCAACACTTTACATACACAAGGATGACTATTCCTTTAAACAATTTGGGACAGCACATATGATGATGTTATGTCTTTGGAAGCTTCTAATTTATTGGCAACATCTGAGTTAATTAGAGACACACCTGTGGATGTTTTTAAAGCACACCAGAAACACACTGCTTCTGTGTGACATCATGGGAAAATCTAGAGAAATCAGCCAAGATATCAGGAAGAGAATTGTGGACTTGCACAAGTCTGAATCATCCTTGGGTACAATTTCTAGATACCTGAAGGTGCCTCGTTCATCTGTACAAACAATTATACACAAGTACACACGATGGGAATGTTCAGCCATCATACCACTCAGGAAGGAGATGGATTCTGTGTCTCACAGATGAACATGCTTTGATCAGACATGTGCATATCAACCGAAGAGCAAAAGCAAAAGACCTTGCGAAGATGCTGACGGAAGCTGGTAAGACTGTGTCATTATCCACAATGAAACGAGTACTGTATCAACATGGAACGAAAGGCCACTCTGCCAGGAGGAAGTCATTACTCCAAAAGAAACATACAAAAGACAGATTAATGTTTGCAAATGCACACAGGAACAAAGACCTACATTTTTGGAGATATGTCCTGTGGTCTGACAAAACTGTTTGGCCATAATGACTATTGTTATGTCTGGAGGAAAAAAGGGAGAAGCTTGGAAGTCTAAAAACACAATCCCAACTGTGAAACATTTGGCAAAACAGGGGTGGCAGCATCATGCTGTGGGGTTGTTTTGCTTAATAAGGGTCTGGTGCACATCACAAAATTGCAGCATGAGGAAAGAAGATTATGTGGCAAAACTGAAGCAACATTTCAAGATATCAGCCAGGAAGTTAAAGCTTGGGAGAAAATGGGTCTTCCAAATGGACAATGACCCAAAACGTACTGTCAAACTAGTTACAAAGTCGCTTAAGGATAACCAAGTCAATGTTTTGAAGTGGCCATCACAAAGCCATGATCTCAATCCTATTGAAAATTTATACCCTGGGCAACTGTCTAGTGTACCCAAAGGATAAGGTAGACCTGGTGAAATTTAACTTGTAGCTCTTTTTTCATATTTAATTTCTGTTGTCATGTGGTTCTTATGGTGGTAGGGAATTCTGCTGTCATGCACCATGGCAGCTACAGGTTGTGGCTAGCATGGGACACCACATAAACGGAGGTGATTGGTAACTGGGAGATCACATCGGTTCCTGCTACTGTGTAGTATTGTGGAGTGTAGAACTGAGCTAAGTAGTGAGCAAGAGAGAATGTAATGTTCCTGACCTGTGTGACAAGCTCTATAAACAAGCTGCCACATATGTAGCGTACCTCCGTCTCATTCACGGCTCCAAGTACAGGCCTCCAACCTGCACACCAGATTCAATTTGCAATGAAAGGACCGTGATAGTAAAACTTAACAACCTTTAATTTGTCGATATAAAAGCATAGCAGTCAAGCCACAGACATCTCATATAAGTAATGAAAGACGGGTACTTAAAGTTACGGTGTGGTATCCAACCATTCAGTCCATTAGATCCATGGATATTGAGGAACTCCTCTTCTTAGCCCCGGCAGGAGCCTAACAGCGAGACGCCAGGAGACCGGGCAGAAAGTGTCTGTGCACGTAGCACGTAGCGACGTTTCGGGGAAGCCCCTCCCCTTTCTCAAGCATACGTCAACCAGCTCGAACACGATATATATAGAGCTGGTCACAGGCACATATTTAACCTACAGTAAGCATAAAAACATACAAAAAACAAAACTTTAAAATCATTACAAGAAAGCCTTGAGACTAAATGCCTCATTGATGCCTTTCGGAGCCATCGCATCTAAGCGATGGATCCAAAAGGCTTCCCTTTGGAGCAATTTTCTTTTTAGCTGCCAATGTTCCTGACACTTAATGCATTCCAACACACACCAGCGTAGATCCGACATGGTGTGCTTTTCTTTGGCAAAATGACGGGCTAGTGATGTTTCACCATAGCATTTTCTTTCCTCATCTACTCGCAAGCTATCACTCTTTTTTGACATAAATGGTCTAATCATGGATTTGTGTTCATTTAATCTAATTTTAATAGCTCTAGCAGTCTGCCCAATATACACCTTACCGCAAGGGCATTTAAGCATATATATAACTCCTTGACTATCACATGTATGGAAACCCTTCAATGGAATGGGATAGCCTTTCATAGGGTGATGTATTTGTTCCCCTTTAATGATGGCCGAGCAGTGCTGACATTTTCGGCACGGGTATGTACCATTTTTAACAGGCATAATGGTAGTTTGACCTTCTCTATTGTGGACATTCTTTCGTATATCGGTAGCTATTAGACGCTGCCCAATCGTCTTTCCCTTGCGGTATATCCAACGTGGATATTCCCTGAATAATGGTCCAAATCTTGGATCAGATTGTAACAGTTTCCAATTTTTGTTGATAACTTTCCTAACAAGGTTGGCATGTCGATCATACACAGTCAGAAATGCAAAATTACCACTTTTCTTTTTCTCTTTAGGTTTTAATATATCTATACGGGGAATAGACAAGACCTCATTGCCAATAGCTTCAACTTCCTCTCTTTTGTAGCCTCTATTTACAAATCTTTCAGTTAGCTCACCCATGTTGGTGTAGTAATCTTGGTCATTGGAGCAAATGCGTCTTGCTCGTGTATATTGGGATTTAACAATCCCCTTAAAAACCTGGGGGGGGATGTTGGCTGTCACGATGAAGCAGGTTGTTGCAGTCTGTGTCCTTTCTATACATGGTTGTAATTAGAGTAGTTCCTTCTCTTTTTTTTCAAAACATCCAAATATGCAATCTCATATTGATTTTTAGTTATAGTGAATTTGATTAATGGATGTATGCTGTTGAGGTATGTGACTAAGTCATCCAACTAAGGTTCGGAATCCGACCAGAGAAGGTAGACATCACCCCACTACCTAAAACCGCATTTACATGCGAAATGCAAAAAAAAAGGGGAAAAAAAACGTGCTATTTCAAAAAAAATGCATGAAATTGCGTAATGGGTGCCACAGGGGACCCCAGTGAGGCCCCCGTAGTGGAGGAAAAAAAGGTTCCCCAAAACGAAATAATTCCTAGTTGGAAAATTCAAAAGCTGCAACAAAAAGACATACCGATTAGAAAGTGAGGAATTCTGAATAAGGACTTCCCTAACCGCTTGAACGCCCTCATCATAAGGGATGTTAGTGAATAAAGTTTTTGTGTCGGTGACACGCCACGTGACATTAGTACGTCATTTTTTCTTTTTTTTTTCAAAAATGCCCAGTATCTGCAGGATGTTTGATCTTTTTAACTACCTCCTGTAAAAAAGAACTAAAAAGGCAGCTATAGGTAAAAAAACTAAAATCGAACCGGAACAATAGTCTCCCGGGGGGTTGGTGCCCGATTTGTGTATTTTGGGAACCATGTTTAAAAGGGGGAACCCGGGGTTTATTTTTTATAATAATTTTTTTTTTCCGCATTGGATAAAAGGCCCATCAAGGACAAACCCTCCTGAAGGGTTCAAAAGGTTTAACAATTTCATGGTGGGGTTTTGATCTAGTACCTTATAATCGTATCGCTTAGTTGGAACAAGCTTCCTGAAAGACTTTCCCTTTCCATAATAACACAGGCACCCCCTTGCCCGCTTTTTTAAACTACGAGGTTCTTTTTCTATCAACTCTAAGCTGTTTTTCTTTTTTAGTGAGTTGTATGCCCAAAGGTTACTCGGGATTAATCCTTCCCACTTTTCAGATACTTCATTAAAAACCATTTGCTGGAAGTTTCAAGTGCTGCTTTTTTATCTCGGATCAAAAAAATGACTCTTTCTTTTTCTTTTTTCTAAAAATTTTTATTGCCTTTAAAATTTCTGATTGTTTATCAAAAAAAATACATTTTAACCCTAATACCCCTGCAAAATTATAAAAAATCCACAACAAAATCAAAAAGTGAAACCCTGGTGGGAAAAAATTGAGCCCTTTTTTCAATGGCTGATTTTTGCTCTTCTGACAACATTTTTGACGAGATGTTACACACTAACGAGGGTATATCTGCTTGCGGTTTCGAGTCCCTCTCCTGGTTTCTGTAGTGCCCTTGTCTATATTTTTGGAGGTTTTGCAGCTCCTTTCATGGGCCGCATCCCCCTTAAAAAAAAATTTCGTTGAAAGTTCTATCTTTGGCCAGATCCTACATTGGAGCCATCTGACATTTCATCCTGGACAAGGGGGGTGCCTGTGTTATTATGGATAGGGATAAGTACTTGGGGAAGTTTTTCCCAAATAAGCGTACGCAGTTATAAGATACTAGTCAAGCCCCCCCCTGATAAAATTTGTTAACCTGTGGAATCCACTTTGCAAGGTGTCCTTGATGCCCCTTTATCCAATTGGAAAAAAATTATTGATAAAAGAAAAACCCGGGTTCCAAGTTATCAGGGTTCCCAAAACACAAATCGGTCAAAAAACCCCCCCCGGAGCCTATGTCTCCGGTATCGATTATTTTTGAGCCTATACTCCTTTTTTGATTTTTTTTACAGGAGGTATTTTAAGAAAGATATAACACCCTGCGGATAGGGCAATTTTTGAAAAAAATTGAAAAAGTGGACTGTACTAATGTCACGTGGCTGTGAACACTCGACATCAAATCTTTATTCACTAACATCCCTTATATGGGGGGCGTTCAAGGGGTTTAGGGAAGTCCTATTCAGAATTCCCCACTTTTAATCGGTATGGGGGCATTTTTGTTGCAGCTTTTTGAATTGTCAATGGGAATTTTTCCTTTTTGGGGATACTTTTTACCTCCCTACGGGGGACCTAAATGGGCCCCCTGTGGCACCCAGTTACGCAAAGTGTTCATGCTTTTTTTTTTGAAAATAAACTTTTTTCCCTGTTTTTTTTGTTTCGCATTAAAATGCTGGTTGGGGTTGTGGATGATGTTTTCCCTTCTCTGGTGGGGTTTCCCGAACCTATTGGGATGACTTGTAAAAAACCTCAACAGCATAAAACCATTAATAAATTCATAAAACTAAAAATAATATGAGATTGCATATTTGTATGTTTTGAAAAAAAGAAAAGGGAAATATCTAATTACAAAAAATGTTAGAAAGGACACAGACTGAAAACAACTCTTTATCGTGACACCACATGCCCCCGGGTTTTTTTAAGGGGATTGTTAAATCCAATATACACGAGCAAGACGCATTTGCTCCAAGACCAAAATTACTACACCCAAAAATGGGGAGCTAACTGAAAGATTTGTAAATAAGGTAAAAAGGAGGAAAATTGAGGCTATTGGCAATGAGGTCTTGTCTATTCCCCGTAAGATATATTAAAACCTAAAAGAAAAGAAAAATGGTAATTTTTTCATTTCTGACTGGATGATCGAATGCCCCAAACCCTTTTTGGGGAAATTATAAAAAATTGGGAAATGTTACAATTGATCCAAGATTTGGGGTCATTATTTTGGGGAAAATCCACGTTGGATTCCGAAGGGAAAGACGATTGGGGCAGCGTTGTACCACCAATTCGAAAAAAAATGTCCCCAAAGGAAGGTCAAATACCCTTATGCCTGTTAAAAAAGGTACATACCCCCGCCCAAAAAAGTCAGCATGTCGCATTTTTAAAGGGAAAAATAAATCACCTATAAAGGGGTATCCCCTTCCATTGAAGGGGTTTCCATACTGGATATCAAAAGGGTTATATATTGCTTAAAAGCCTTGCGGTAAGGTGTATATTGGGCAGATGCAAGTTTTAAAAAATTTTTGATTAAAAGAACACAAACCTGATTAGACAATTTATATAAAAAAAAAGGATACTTTTCCCAGTAGTAGGGGGAAAAAAAATGCTATGGGAAACATCACTAGCCCCCTATTTTGCAAGGAAAAACCCCAAATGTCGGTCTACGCTGGTGGGTGTTGGAATAATTAAATTCAGGAAAAATTGGGCTAAAAAGAAATTTTTCTCCCAAAAGGGGAACCTTTTGGATCCCTGCTTAGAGCGATGGCTCCGAAAGGCATCAATGAGGGGATTTAGTCTCAAAGGGTTTCTGTAATGATTTTAAAGTTTTTTTTTTGTATGTTTTTATGCTTACTTAGGTTAAATATTTGCCCTTTACCAGCTCTAATATATCGTGTTCGATGGTTGATATGCTTTAGAAAGGGGGGGCTTCCCCCCAAACGTCGTCGTGCTGTGACGACACTTTCTGCCCCTCCTGGGTCTGCTGTTTGGGGCCTGCCGGGGGAAGAAAAAGGAGTTCCTCAAAAATCCCTGGATTAAGGACTGAATGGTTGGTACACACCGTAATTTAGTACCCCTCTTTTTTTACTTATAGAATGTCTGTGGTTGACTGCTATGCTTTTATATCGACAAAATTTAAAAGGGTTTTTAAGTTTTTCTATCACGGGCCTTTCATTGCAAATTGAAACTGTGGACAAGAAAAAACCCAGTGATAAAAGAAAGCAGAAACATCAGAGTAAGAGTTTGTGTACGCCACTGCCTCATAAATGGGCATCATTGGCCAATCCAACCCACCTAGAGATTGCTGAGGCAAAATAATTTAACATCACCATACCCATTTGACCCCTCTTACAAATAACCACACAACCCCAACTTCAGATCTGGGTCCCCCCAAGTATGAATTGCTTGCAAGGCTGTGGCTTGTCTTGTTTTCTGCTTCAGAACCAGGGGAAAATCCCTTTTTTAATTTTTTACATTTGTAGTAAGCACTTTCCACTTACAGCACTTATCTGTATATAGATGTACTGTCATGGTTGCAGGGTCACCCAACTTTTATCTAAACCACCTCCTATTTAGTAACGGCTGGCCCTTGTAAAATGAGCCCCTTTTAACCCTTGTCTCCCCTAACCATAATAATTGAAGTCTCGGAGCAGGCCCTCACACCTTGTTCTCATTTGTAAGTTCTTTTAAAGTGTAATGTTGTATGTTCTCTAAAATTTTAAAGTGTGGGAATATGTTGGCACTTTTAAATAAAAAATTATTATTATTATTATTACACCAATTCCTGAAGCATCAAGTTGTTGGTACTAATGCTGTAATTTCTTAATTATACACTGTAATGTATTTAAAAATGCTTCATGTGGTGGAATAGCAAAAAAAGTAATTGTACTACATGTAGTATACCAGAGGACACTTTTAAAGGTCTATTCACTGGAAATTTATTGTACTATTTATATTATTTTATGATGTCTGTAACATGGTCTATATGGATTGATAATACTGTATGTATGCTGTGTCTTTCTACTGTCACTTTAAGAGAATGTATCTAATGACATGGGAGGGGGTCTGAAGCATGGAAGGAACCAGAGTTCATAGATATAAATATGCCCCAGTTGGGAGAAGGTAGTTTGTGAGTGCTGCAGTTGCAGCCTGCATCCCAGGTGAAGTTGAACCTAGGCATATTCCATCAGTGACACAGGCCTCCCCATGATATTGAATAACAGAAAAGGGAAAGGGCACAGATGCCCGAGCATTGGGGGGAAAAGATATTGACACCTAAATCCTTATTAACATTCAGCTTTGCTTTTCAAATGCCCTGAGTGTTGCAAGTGTTGTTTGGAATGAGAGTTTGTGAGAAGTTTCTCTGGACCTCAAACCCATGACTGGATCAGTTAGATGATGCCTGATTGAGTACCGTGTCTCAATTGTCGTGTTAAGTGTGGAACTGTTTTGATGGACACATAGGGGGACATGTATGAAAAGTGGCACCGCCCAAAAAGTCTTTTTTTCAGTAGGTTAGTGTAGCATTCATCAGTATGTATGAAAGTGTCTCACACCACTTTCTAAATGCGTGCCATTGCAAGACACATTTATGTGTCAAAATTTGTCTCAACCTCGCCAAAATGAAACTGACATGGATTGGTACGATAGTGACACATTTATAAATGTGGTGCATAGTACAAATCTTTCGTGACAAGCTTCCATAGAATTGTCGGATACAAAAGTGTCAGGTCTTTCGCATGATGCGGCAGATTTTGGCGTAGGATAGTTCATACAACTGTTGGACAGGGTTACGACAATTTTTTTGGCTCAAAGCACGGCAGAAAACAGGCGCTGTGGGATGGTGGGACAGCCTTCTTGTGTCTATTCAGTGAAATCTTATGTGTAATTACTGATTACAAACTGTCCTGCTGCATTCTACTGTTTGACCACAAGAGGCTGTTTTGAAAGTCTAACCTATGTGTAAAGTATGATAAGACATGTAATTCATGTGTCATGTGACTCAGAGACTGTGAAGCAGCAGCCATTTGAGAGAATGACAGTTGGAACTGAAAGATCACACAGAGGACACACATCGAGCACTATTTTCACCTAGTTGCAAGTCGTGGCGGGGTCCTGCTGGGAGAGGAGAGACCTGCTTGCTGTGTTGTTGCTGTTGGTGAGAAAGGCACGGAGACAGAATGGATGTTGTGTCAGAATCCAGTAGCAGAGAGGAGTTCCCCCCATCTTAGATTCCAAACTCAATCAGAGTGGAACCATCATCCAGGAGCTGTGACCATGTGCAATTCCAAGGTAGACCCAGGTCGGTAGCATGCACACCAGCCTACTTTAAACTATTACCTGTAGTTAGTTTAGTTAGATCCAGAGTCAGTGTCCCGTCATAAGCGATTATTCAGGAATAGTTCCTGAGTGGGACATTGAAGAACACTTGACATCGGTGCTGTTAGTTCTGCAACACGTTCACCTGTTATGCTTTGATTGGTATCTATTAGAGATGAGCGAATTTCTCAAAAATGCTGATTCAGCTGATTCGTCAAATTTTTTCCCCAAAATTTGGTTCGTTCAGAATTTATTCGCAGCAAATTGCATTAAAAAACAGCTACTTTCTGGCTGCAGAGAGCCTGTAGGGTGTAGTAGAACATTGTGTCATGCATAAATATGCATAGGGAGCGTGGTTTGGTATTGAAACAATGCTGTGTTTTAGCATGACACGCAGATGACAGACACCGCTCTTAGAATCGCTTCACTCTTCAGTTATCTGGGCAGTTACGGGGTCAAAACTGACCAAATAACTGAAGTGGGAACGCAA
Organism: Phyllomedusa bahiana; assembly: GCA_025379985.1. Taxonomy (NCBI): domain Eukaryota; kingdom Metazoa; phylum Chordata; class Amphibia; order Anura; family Hylidae; genus Phyllomedusa; species Phyllomedusa bahiana. Next base: position 21,468 of record JAODAL010018839.1, read on the forward strand.
CCTGACAGGGTAATGTCAGTAAGAGCTAGAAAGAACTGAGCAAAGGGCTAAGATCCCACTACAGCGTCAAAGAGCGCACTCCTGTTACACCATCATCAAATGATTCCACAGATTATGACAGAACCTGTTCTGTTAAACTGATACATGTATAGCTACAAAGAGTTACTTTTTTCACTTATTGTGGTGAAGTATCTATGAAATACAGTGTGTTTATTTCTCACATACACACATCTCCATTACAGGCAGGTTACTATTTTGGGATATTGTTCTCTGCACCAAAGAGTTACTTTTTTTTAAGTTATAAAGTGAAACACTTTTGAAATACATGGGTATATGTAGAATCTGTGGGCAGAAAAGGAAAGCGTGGCCTGGGACCTAATGTTGGCAATATGACCCTGCATCAACATATGCAGCGTCACCATCCAGTGGCCTGGGAGAAATGTGTATCAGATGTGGTGGTCCATCTTGCCGCAGCAACAGCAGCAGAACCCAGTGACACGCATCACATTTCAGGCAGTCAAGACTCCACCACCTCTGCCAAAGGGAGAGGTCTGTCTTTCCCATCATCTACTGGTCCAGATGCTCCTGCCCCTCACCACCTATTGTGCCAGCAGTCGTCCACCGAGGGGATTGCCAAGAGACAGCAGTATGCATCCAGCCATCCTATGGTGCAGAAGCTGTCTGTGCCCGTGTCCAAGTTGGTGATACTGCAGTCCCTTCCTTTTCAAGTGGTGGATTCTGCACCGTTCAGAAAACTGATGGCTTGTGCCAAGCTGAGGTGGAGAGGTGGAGGTAGAGGTGGAGAGGTGGAGAGTCAGTGCAGTGGGGGCCATAGTTACCCCAAGGAGAACTCGCTTGTCCACCCAAAATGTGGATAGACTGACCTTTGTCAAGATGAATCAGGCGTGGATCAGCCAGAATTTCCACACATCAGTGCCTGATGCATCAGAATGATCAGCCATGCCGCCTCACCCAAACTTTGACAAATAAGTCTGGATTCTTCTGGCTACCTGCCTCAGCTACTATTCTAATGCTGCCACCTGCCTGATTCCACACATCTACTGCCAGCTTCTCCTTCTGCCACCCACCATCTTTACCAGGGACTGTTATTGCCACCCACCTTCCCACTCTTCAATGGGCCATTATGTAGCCTTCTGATGCTGCTGCCACCTCACCACTCAGGTCTCCTCATGCTGCTGTTGTCACCTCCAGGCTATGTCACCATGTCACTCTCTTGATGCTGCTGCTGCAGTCACCTCCTCATTATGTCACCTAGCTGCTGCCACCTCAAAATTATGTCATTGTGCCACTCTACGGCCTGATGCTGCTGCTGCTGCTGTTGCTGCCGCCACCTCCACACTGTGTAATTGTGCCAATCTGTGGCCTACTCATGCTGCTGCCAAACTGACCACTCTCTCACTCGATCACCCTGTGTTTTTCCTAATGCTGTTTCCACCCTCCACCACCCTATGACATTGTCACTATGTTTGGTTTTCCCCTTCTTTTAATCTGTCAGAAGGAATGAAAAGAACAAACACAACTGATTGTGTCTTCAGAGAAGCTGTAAGGACAGTATCACATGGTCCTTTGTTTGCATCAGGATTGTCTGATGATTAGGTAGCCAAAAGCAGCAGTGGATACAAAACACAAAAGACATGCAAATGTTCCATTTACTTGTTATCTCTTTTTTGGAACAACTCCTGTTTCTTTTTGGTTTAAGCAATACTGATAGATTATTGACCGATTGAAAGCAGACACTGATGGATCAAAGGAAGGGCAAAATGATCAGTGATGTCAATGCAAAATTACTGCCAAGACCCTCTCCACTCTTTCGGGGGTGGGGCTCTACATGTATCAGCATGTACAGAAACACCACTATAAGTGAAAACATTTACTTTTTGCCACAGATAGCAATATCCCAACAGACTGAACTGGATGGATCTGAGATGTGTGTAGGGGAGACAAACACACACTGGATTTGACACAGAGTTCCCCACAATAAGTGAAAAAAATAACTCTTTGCCACAGATAGCAATATCCCAAAATAAAAAATGCTAATTTAGGAACAGGTGTGTATGTGACACACACCTGTGTATTTGAAAGGTGTTTCACCCCAATAATTTTAACATTGGAAGAATTTTGCACAGAGTGCAATCTAGTGTAGCTACATAGAGATGCTTGTGCATACGAGACAAAGTGACAAGTGGCAGAATTTAACATGGCTGCCCTTTTTATAGGGCTATGACATCACAGAAGCTGGCTGTCTGTCTGCACATGTCATTGAGGGTGTTCCTTACTTCTTCCCATAGTTCTTTGACCCATGTCACGCCATGATCTCGCGGCCATTTTAGATTTGTTACCACGAATCACCATGAACTTCAGCTTAGTTCAGAATTCAATTTTTCCTGAAATTCGAAATGAATTCCACTTCGTTAGAATCGATTCGCTCATCTCTAGTATCTATGTTTTGGGAATAGTGGGTATAAATAATTAGGTTGTAAGCTTTGTTGCTACACCATGGACATGCCCTCGAACTGCACCACAAACAATTGTTCCTGTTATATAAGTTATTAAAAGGTGAATAACAGCCAGCCTTTCCGAGTCCGTTGGTAGGTTAAATTATCGTGTATCTGGAGAACATACTTTCGGCAGCGCGCTGTATAACACAGGGGCCTTGCTCAAAATCTTGTGCATTTGTTTTGGGGATTGTCAAGTACACTTTTTCGTAAAGTTCAGTAAAGTACAAATTTGGTTGAACTAGTGTTGGAGTCGCTTTCCTCGTTTGTGACTTCACTGTATTCTGGGGAGCCTGCCCCAGTACACGGCTTACACAGCCCCATTCATTAATGTTCTACACCCTGTAATTGGGGACTGATAGGCAGACTTTAGAGACTGTATTCCCTCCTGCACCTGCTGTATAGAAACATGTTTGGAGACTGAAGACCTCATGGATGAAAACTGTTTAGGTCTAAGACTTTCTTTGTTGCCCATAGAAACCAATCAGAGCCCCCCTTTGATTTCATATAGCGCTCTGATTGGTTGCTATGGGCAACTTCATACATGTCACCCTGAGTTGTTTTTGTCTAAGAGAATTGAGCTTCCATCCTGATGGAAGAGAAACCTTAAGTAAACTGAGCAGTTAGCTTTATCCAGTTCAGATTTGACCTTGTCTCCTGTCTTTCGGTTTGTATTAACATCATGGACACTTCATTCACCAACAAGAAAGGCGCTTGCTCACAGTTTATCTCTGGGGAACCAGAGACCGTCATCCTAATGATTGCAAATCACCTTATTGAGGATGTGTTTCCAAGAGGGATGAGGTGAAGAATCAAAACCTCAGTAACAACCACCTGGACATAGCTGGGACTTGCCTGCACCTTTTCCCCCTCAGCCTTTGCATGCTGTGCATTGTTTTCTGGGATTATTTTTTATTGAGCTCACTGTTTTGCATTAATGACAGGTTAAGTTTCTCTTTGGGTCAGAAGGAGAACATCCTGTTTGCCATATGTGCCTTCGATCTTTAGGACATGCAACAGACAGCTTAGCTGGACAGCACCTGGAACCTGGGCTGTCCTTCTGGATTTGGGATGAGCAGAAGGCATGTGATTAATGATATGCACAAAATATAAAATAATCTAGTAATTTTTTGCATGATGAGATATCTCCATATAGCATGAGGTTGATAGTTGGATGGGCTTTTATACTGCTTATAGATTGTGCTGGTGATTTTATGCATCCCTGGGGCCTGTGGGTTCTGTAGAAGAAGGCACCAAATTGAATATGCGACCTCTGCAAACTCTCTAGCTATTCTAGACATATCTGCACATGTAGACTTAAATGAGGTCAGCTAATTCATCACTGACTCTCAAACGGAGCCACAGTCCAAAGCAATTGCTATGGAAGCTTGGCTTTGCTAAATTGTTACATAACTGTAAATAATCCCATCAAAGTGTTTGTGTTTCCGAGAATTTCTAGCTTCCATAATCTTGTAAACCTCACTTAACAAGTCTCAATAGTGTTGTAGGAAATGAAATGTAATACGGTAACTTCTGTTTTTACTGCACTAGTCTCAAAACAGCTGTCTGGAAACAGGATGTCCATGTACAGGTTCATAGTGATCATAGTCATAGAGTTAGGATATATCCACATGCAGCAAATCTGCTGCACAAATGTCAGGTCTATATACAATAATTACAAAAAGTTAGGGATAATTAGCTTTTGGTTGAAACTTCTGGATGAACATAACATTTCTTGAAATTTTCTTTAATGAATTAAACGAGACCATCTCAACTTTAGTATGTACGTATTCAGCTGTTCAATGTTTCAGTACTTTCTGCACAACTTAATGATCGCTAACAAGTAGCTTAATGGCATAATTCCAAACAGGTGTTTGATCCATGAATCATCCAATAAATTTAGGGCATCAATGCAAGGCTTCAAGCAGGATGCTCTCAGACGGAAGTGGCCACTGTGCTTAGAGTGTCATCAGCAGGTTGCAACAGAGATGCAGAGAGACTAGAAGAGTCACAGAAAAACAAAGAACCGCTTCATTGTAAACAATGACCTGTGGAACCGGATGATTAATCCTTCATAACTCCAGGCGCATTTAACCCCTTAAGGACTTTGCATCTTTTTTGGGTGACACGTTCGTTTTTTCATCCTCGCCTCCCAAGAGCCATAACTTTTTTATGTTTCCACCTACAGTTGAAACCAGAAGTTAACATACACTATATAAAAAGTCACATATGCATGTTTTCTCACTATTTGACATGAAATCAGAATAAACCTTACCCGTTTTACATAAATTAGGATTACCAAAATTATTTCTATTTGCCAAGTGCCAGAATAATGAAAGAGAGAGAATTTAAGGTATTTTTATTACTTTCTGCAAAGTTCAAAAGTTTACATCCACTAGGATTACTATGCCTTTAAACAATGTAGGACAGCCCCTATGATGATGTCATGTCTTTGGAAGCTTCTGACATTTGAGTTAATTAGAGACACAGCTGTGGATGTATTTTAATGCACACCAGAAACACACTGCTTCTGTGTGTAACATTATAAGGAAAGAAGATTATGTGGCAATACTGAAGCAACATCTCAAGACATCAGCCAGGAAGTTACAACTTGGGCAGAAATGGGTCTTCCAAATGGACAATGACCCGAAGCATACTGCCAAACTGGTTACAAAGTGGCTTAAGGATAAGCAAGTCAATGGAGTGGCCATCACAAAGCCCTGATCTCAATCCTATTGAAAATTTATGGGCAAAGCAGAAAAGGCAGGGGCGAGCAAGGCAACTTATAAACATGGTTCATTTACACCAGTTCTATCAGGAGGAATGGACCAAAATTCCTACCAACTATTGTGAGAAGCTTGTGGAAGGATATCCAAAATGTTTTACCCAAGTCATAAAGTTTAAGGGCAATGCTACTAAATACTAATGAAATGTATGGAAACTTTTGACTTTGCAGAAAGTCATAAAAATGCCTTAAAATTCTCTCTCTCATTATTCTGGCATTTGGCAAATATAAATAATTTTGGTTCCTAATTGACCTAAAACAGGTAATGTTTATTCTGATTGCATGTCAGATAGTTAGAAAAACATGCATATGTGTCTTTTTTATGCTGTATGTAAACTTCTGGTTTCAACTGTACCTAGACATATGAGGGCTTTTAATTTGCTGAACAAGATGTACTTTCTAATGGTGTTATTCACCGTACTATAGATTATACTGGGAAACCGAAAAATTAAAGTGGGACAATATGTGCATTCACACACAATATGTGTGTTCTTTGTATTTTGCAGGTTGATATGATTGCAGCAACACCAAACATGCACGGTTTTCATTATGCTTTGGTACCATAAAAAAATATATATATATTTTGTTCTAACACCTGTGGACTTGAGTGAGGGTACATTTTTTTGTGTGTTCAGGGTATGGGATAAATTATGTTATATTTTAATTTTTGTAGTTGTTTTACACATTAAGGGCCACATGTATGAATCCCGACGGGTCGGGGCGCACCTTTCCGCTAGTTTTCTGGTGGAATCTGCGCCTGATTTATGTCGGGGCCGGGGCGCGCTCATACATAGCATGTAAAGTCCGCCGCGCCTCGCCTCGCCTGTGTGTTAGGTGCAGTGCGGGTCCGAGGCGCAGTGCGGGGCTGCGCCTAGGATTCAGCGCCGGAGGTAGTGCAGTCATACATGCGGGGAAAAGTCCGCCGCGCCTGGCCAGTGTGTGGGGCGCAGTGCGGGAACCGAGGCGCAGAGCGGGGCTGCGCCTATGATTTGCCGCCGGAGGTAGCGCACTCATACATGCGGGGAAAAGTTCCCTGCGCCTCGCCAGTGTGTGTGGGACACAGTGCGGGGACATGGGCGCAGTGCGGGACTTAGGCGCAGTGCGGGACTGCGCCGAAAAACAGTTCCGATGCGAGACAGGCTGGAACAACGAGAAATCATTCCACATGTCGGTGCGGAGTATGAATCAAAAATCGCCTTTATAAAGGCGTTCAACATTCTCAGGAAAAGAGCTGAAACCTAAAAAATAAAAAATACATAAAACAAAATCACTTTCCAATATCCTAATTCTTGAATTAGGGTATTGGAAATTGCCGGGAAATACAGTAATTCAAAATCAGAAAGCTATACTGATTGGTCGGCATAAACTGGCCCATCAGAATAGGAGCGACAGTGAACCATTAAAACCTCTGGGGAAGTTTAGACCAATCAGAATCCACGGCGGGATAGTTCAAAATACTGTAAAAATGCTGAAAAGAGCTGATTGGTTAAGCTACCGGGGACTTGGCTAGCTCAGCCAATCAGAATAGGAGCGACAGAGACCCATTCTAGCCTATGGAGAATTATTGACCAATCAGAATAGGAGCGACAAAGACCCATTCTAGTCTATGGAGAAGTTTAGACCAATCAGAATCCATGGCGGGATAATTCAAAACATAGTAAAAAGACAGAAAAGAGCTGATTGGCTGAGCTAGCGAGTGCTTGTCTATCCCAGCCAATCAGAGCGCGAGCAACTTCTCCTATTATAGTCTATGGAGAGATGGGCGCTAGGACATCTCGGCGCTCAGCGCCGTGCTGCATTAAGTATTAATAAAAAAAATATTTTTATTAAGTGTCAAACATTATCAGATAAAGAGCAGAACCCTTCTTTACAAATAAAGCAGTTAAAAACCCGAACAACGCGTTTGTCGCCGAGACCGGCGCTACATAGGGAATTGCAATAGAGAGAATTGCCGGGAAATACAGTAATTCAAATTGTTTAAGCTATTCTCATTGGTCGGCAGAAGCCAGCCAATCAGAATAGGAGCGACAATGTCCCATTATAACCTATGGAGAAGAATTGACCAATCAGAATAGGAGCGACAATGTCCCATTATAGCCTATGGAGAAAAATTGACCAATCATATTCAAAGACGGGACAGTTCAAAATACAGTAAAAAGACAGAAAAGAGCTGATTGGCTGAGCTAGCGGGTGCTTGGACTATAATGGGAGAAGTAGCTCGCGCTCTGATTGGCTTTCTCGCATGTTCGGATCCTGCTTCACTTTGCCTCTGTCGGAGCATTTAGACCAAAAAAAACCTGGTCTGCCTGTCGGAGCTGCCGAGTGCTGCACTGCGCCTCGCTTTGCCGACTCTCCATCGTACATGCCTCGGATTTTTCGAGCGCGCCGCGTCCCGCCCCGGAACGCCTAAACCGCGCCCACACCGCGCCCACTGCCCGCCCCTTCATGCGGGGTGCAGCTGAAAGTGGCGAACGCTGCGCCTAACACTGCTTTCCTGCGTCCGACAGGGGGATTCGGGCCGAGAGGCGCAGTATACGCCAGAAAACGGGCGAAAAGCCCGTTCATACATGTGGCCCTAAATCTTTTTTTTTTTCTTATTTTACTTTAACTTTGAGTACTTCATCACTAGGTGGCGTGATCATTTCTACAGCCTTATGCATTGTAATACAATGAATTAGGGTGTATAAAGCTGGCGATTTTAAACAGAAAACATGGTAGCGATATAAGCCATCACAAGGCTTCCAGCTGCCATGTTAACCGATCAGAACCCTGAGATTTTGCCGCGGCGGCTTTGATCTGAGTGAGGAATGGTGCGCGGAACAATTTCTCATTCAATTAGACGCTGTGGCCATGTTTGCTGTTGTGTCTAAATGGTTAAACAGCATGGGATGGCGCCGACACCATCCCACGCTGTAACCGCTGGGTGTTAACTGCAATTAGCAGCTAACACCTGTCATCTGTGTAGCGGGATCAGTGATGAAAGTCAATTCAATCTGAGCAGAAATTATGGCTACCAACTATGCTGGAGACGTCAAGGAGAACCCTATGCATCAGCCACTGTTGTCACCAAATGAGCCTTTGGTGGTTTACAGTGTGGGCAGGTGAGTCTAGTAAATACAGAACTGCCCTACACTTAGTGAAACGTACAGTGACAATCCTCTAGTACTTGAATCATGTCATTTATACACACGGTAACCACTGTAAAAATAAAAAAACACTACCAAGATTGCAGTATTTTGTTCATTCTGCCTCCAAAACACCTTGATAAAAAGAGATCAAAACATAAGTCCCATAATGTCACCAATGAAAACGTCAATTCATCCAAAAAGAAACAAGCTCTGCATACAGAAAATTATGGCTGGCAGACTATGACAACATAAAAAACACATTTTTTTACACAACCCTTTTCTATTGTGTGAAAGTAGCATAAAAACTTAATAAAATGCATATAATTGAAATTGTACCAACCCACATAGTAAAGTTATCCTGCCACTTATACCGCATGGCGAACGTGTGGGCAGGTGTGTCTAGTAAATACAGAACTGCCCTACACTTAGGGCCACATGTATGAAAACTATCTAGGTCTAAAACTCACTTTGTGGTCCATAGCAACCAATCATAGCTCACCTTTCATTTCATAAAGTGCTCTGGATAAATTAAAGGGGCACTATGATTGGTTGCTATGGACCACAAAGTGAGTTTTAGACCTAGATAGTTTTCATAGATGTGCCCTTAATGAATGGTACAGTGACAAGCCTCTAGTACTTGAATCATGTCATTTATACCACACGGTGACCACTATAAAAAATAAAAATAAAAAACACTACCAAGATTGCTTTTTAGCAAGGTGCCTCCAAAACACCTTGATAAAAAGAGATCAAAGCGTCATATATGTCCCACAATGTCACCAATGAAAACGTCAATTCATCCAACAAAAAACAAGCTCTATATACAGAAAAGTAAGAAAGTAACAAAAGATAAAAAAATATATAAAACTTATGTCATTGCAATTGTACCAGCCCGCATAGTAAACTTATCCTGTCACTAATACTGTACGGCAAACGCTGTAAAAATGAAACCCAAAAAACCATGGTGAAACTGCAGATTTTATTTTATTTTCATGTTCCAATGCTAAAAAAAAGCTGTGGAACACCTGTGCACCAAAATTGCACAATACACCCCTAGATGAGATCCCTGAAGGGTGTTGAATCCAAAATAGGGTGACTTCTGGAAAGTTTCACCTGTTCTGGTACTTTGGAGGCTTTGCAAATGCAACATGGTACCCACCAAACAGCAGTTTACACCCACATATAGGGTGTTGCCGAACCTGGAAGAAATACATTTTGGGGTGCTTTTTTCCAGGATTCCTTGTTAAAATTAAACATTTTCAGCTGAAACTGCAGATTATTGGAAAACTATAAAATAAAATGTATTATTTTTTACAGCTTAATGTTGAAAAAAATTGTCTAATACTTGTGGGATCAATATTTTCACTGCACCCCTGGATATATTCTGTAGGGGGTGTTGTTTTCCAAATCAGGTCTTTTTAGGGGAGTTTATTAAGTTTTAGCAACATAGGGTGTTCACAAATCTGGAATGGTGTCTAAATATATCCTAATGAAAATGAGACCCAAAATTTCAGTAGGTGCTCCTTCTACTCTGAGGCTTGTGGTCGAGTCAAATAACACACTAAGTCCACAAAAAAACACCAGAAACTGGGGAATCAATATTGAGTTACACTTCATTGTTACCATCTACCATGTTACAGTGAATAATGGATAAAAATTTAAAATCTGCAAGAAAAGTGAAATTTTGAAACTTCAACTCTTCTTTGCTTTAATTTCTGTGAAACACCTAAAGTGTTAAAAAACTTTATAAAGGTTGTTTTAAATACCTTAAAGGGTGTAGTTTCTTAGGTGAAGTCATTCTAAGCTACATCAGAACCAGACTGGTCCTTAAAAAATTAGTGTTACAAATTTTCTTGAAAATGTTAACTTTTTCTACAAAATTGTTTAAAAAATGATGCCAACATAAAGTAGACTTATGGTAAATGTTTCTTATTTGCTAATTTGTTGGATATGACTATCTGTCTTACACGCAGAAATTTTTAGACTGTGGAAATGGCAAATTTTTTCAAATTTTTGCAATATTTTGATACTTTTCACAAACAATCAAGGATTGTTTCATCAAAAATGGCTAAGTTAAAGTACAATGTGTCATGAGAAAAAAAATTAAAATTCTCATGAATAGGAGTGACCATTAAAAAGTTATTTTCCGATAAAGTGACACATGTCAGATTTGGAAAAAAAGGGCTTGGTTCTTAAGTCTAAAACAGACTTAGACCTTAAAGGGTCCAGTCATTGTGCCTCTGCATGAACAATACAGGGCTTATTTTATCCTCATTGACGACAATACTTCAGCTCATCGAGGTTGCATCATTGGAGATTGGGTTGTTAGAGACTGGGTTATCTCAAATGTCGTTGCCTGCACTTTCTCCAGACCTGAACCCCCTAGAAAACCTGTGGGATCCGTTGAGTCGCCATGTAGAAGTTCGTGACTCTGAGCCCCTGAACCACAATAACCTGAGGGTCGCCCTTCAAGAACAGTGGGAAGCCATACCTCAGCAGTCAATATCTCAACATGTGAGACGTAGTTGTCAAGCTGCAATTAATGCTCAAGGCAACATGACACATTATTGAGACATTGACATTTTCCGATGGCGTAGACCCTCCACTGTTGTTGGCTTTTGTTTCATTAAATTGTTTAAGATGAGAAAATCAACATTGCATGTTATGACTTAAATGGCCTACTTTTAAGATAAATTATCACTGTGGTGTAAATTTTTTACATTTTCCACAGATTTCACCCGAAAGCCAAAAATCCCTAACGTTTTGTGAATAGTGTATCTAAATGGAATTCTTTCTGAAGCATTTAGTAATAAATAAGTAATAAGTAAGTAAGGGATACTCATTAAGATTTCTGTAACAAATCTGCTGCATTTTGAAAAACCTAAATGCACACAGGGCAAATCTGCTGTGGATTTTATGTAGTTGATTTGTGTACTGAAAATCTGAAGCATATTACAGTACAAGCAGAGTTAATATGAAACGAAATATTATCATAGTAGGTAAGGTTGGAAAAAACAAAGGTTTATAAAGTCCAACCTATATCACTACCGTGGATTTAGAAGAGGAAGGGAAAATTCCTATTAGGCAGATGCCAGTTGTCAAGAGGAAAACTTCTTTCTCGAATATGGCAATCAGAATAAATTCTTAGGAATCAATGGGACAAGTATGAAAACTGTCTAGGTGTAAAACTTTCTTTGCTGCAACAGCAACCAATCAGAACTCCCTTTTCATTTTTGAAGAGCACTATATGAAATAAAGGGGAGTATTGATTTATTGCTATGGGCAATGTAATGACCAGAGGTAGTGGATCCACTGAGCCAATGCAAACGATGATGTAAGCTAAACCATGGAGCGGAGTCTAAGGGGCTGCTTGTTTTCACTAGAACCCGCCACAATGTGGGAAATGCACACAGCGGCAGGCAATCCCCAGGTCGCAACCCCTAGCGCGACTTGCCTGCAGTGGCAATCGAAGTCTAGCGCAGTACAAAATTTTGGAGAAGGCTGATAGTCAGAGAAAGGCAGAAAGGTCAGGGCAGGTGGCAATGTTTGTGGTCAAGGGACAGAAGTAAGGAGATCTGGTACACAATATAGACAAGGAACACTAGAGCAATGCTTCCTTGATAGGCACAAGGCACTATGGATCTGGTGGGGAGGTCAGGGGGAAGCCGGGTAATATGGGTTCAGCGCCCAGCAATTACCAGTGTGCTGGCCCTTTAAAACTCATAGAGCTGGCCGTGGAGAGCGGGGATGCGTGTACTGGCCAGCAGAGACAGTGCACAGATTGATGAGAGGTGAGTAAGTGATGTGGGGAACGGGATCGCAAGTGCACCCACGCCCCGACATCCAGGATCCACTTGCGAAGGTAGGAGCGATGTAAGGGTCACAGGAGTACCCCTAACACCACCACCCACTTTGGCCTCCCCTTCTTTCTTGCCTTATGGAATTTTTCCAGCAATCCATGCTCCAAGATATTGGCTTCTGGCTCCTAGATCCTTTCTTCTGGCCTGAACAAGAAAATGTTATCTCCCCCTAATCCTCTTCATAGCTAAATTCTCTTTTAAAGCATAAACGTCATTGGTATCGGCTTCAGGAACTGGAGAGATGACCCTTTGAGCAAAACGATTAAGGACTACAGGCTTCAGGAGAGAGACATGGAAGGAGTTTGATACTTGCATCTTAGGAGGATGGAGTTTGTAGGCAACAGGGTTAATTTGCTTTAGCACCTTGTCACCAAGAGCAAAGATCGGAGGAGGTCTTCTCCTTTTATTCGCTTGGGACTTCATACGGGCAGACGCCCATTACAGGGACTGGCATGTCTCATTCCAAATAGATGGCAGATCTTGGACAAGGTCGTCCACAGTGGGGACCTCAGAAGGCGTAGGCAGTGGGAGTGGTGGGCGTGGATGTTTTCCATAAACTATGTTAAACGGGGAGGTGCCGGCAGAATCAGAATCCAGTGAGTGGTAGGAGAACCCTGCCCATGGCAATAAGTTGGACCAGTCATCTTGATGCACCGATACAAAGTGGCGGAAGTAATTGCCCAAGACCAGGTCAACCCTCTCAACTTGACCATTACATTGTGGATGCCAAGCAAAGGAGAAGTCTAGTTTTATATGTAGCTGAGAGAAGAGGGCACGGCAGAACCTCTACAGGTGGATCACCGGGAGGCAATACTTATTCACCAGGGATACATCCACGAAGTACCTGGCTGATCCAGAGTCCAGAACAGCAGAGACTCATAATAAGATTCCTGAACCAGTAGAGATTTGCACCAGTATAGTCAGACATGGAGATGGATTATTCACACCTAGGGACGCCTCTCATATGTAGTCTAGGTGCGTGCATTTTCTGGGCATTGCAGGCAATTTCTGCGGTAGTGCTCTGAACTGGCATAGTTGAGGCACAGGTTCTCCCAATGTTGGCAGCACCATTCTTGCTGGGTCAGGTGGGCTCTGTCCACTTGCATTGGTTTTTCAGCAGGAAGCAACGAAGGAGGCAGTGGAGGCCTTTGGAACACCTGAGCAAGATGGAGTAGGTGGCGCGACCAGAACGGTTTGCATTCTTGACAAAGCTCCCCTTGTCTCTCTGCAATACTAGTGGCCAGGTGGATTAGGTCACTCAGAGAAGATGGAAAGTCCGGACAGAGTGTACTTTACTCTACTGGAGAGGCCCTTCTTCAATGTGGCACTTTGGGCTGTGTCATTCCAGGACAGTTCTGAAGAACGAGTGCGGAATTGGATGTCATACTCCCCAAAAGTGGACTTGCCTTGACACATGTTCAGCAGTGTGGTTTTGGCAGAAGACACACGTGCAGCTTGCTCAAAGATCCCACAGAAGTTGGCCAGGAATGCAGGGAGATTCACAGTTACTGGATTGTCCCAGAGGGGTGTGGCCCATGCCAGGGCTTTCTTAGAGAGTTGCACTTGTTGATTCTGCTGGGTGACCTGATGCGACTGCTGGGCGACTACCCTGGAGACATCTTGGATGTCCAATACTTTGGAAAGTACCAGGGGCAAAACCCAAACTGTAAGGGACCGGAAGTGGGAGGACTACTGAGTACCGAAAGTAAATTAAGAAAGGTGTCCCAAAGGGAGCAGAGTGTAAGGGACTGCTTGTTTTCATCAGAGCCCACCACAATGCGGAATATGCCCACATCAGCAGGCGACCCCCAGGTCGCAGCCCCTAGCGCGACTTGCCTGCGGTGACAGCCGAAGTCTAGCGCAGTACAAAATCATGGAGAGGGCCTACCCTTTTGGTAAACTTGCCGTGGTGGCAGCAAAGGGGTTTACAAAGTCCAAAAAAGGGGTAGAAGGTTGTAGCGGGGACAGGCAGGAAGGTCAGGAAAGGTAGCAAAGTTCTAGGTCGGGGGAAAGGGAAGAAAGGAGATCTGAATGGTTTAGAAAAAAGGAACACAAAAGAAAATTTCCCTTTCTAAATTTGGGCACAAGGTACTATGGATCCAGCTGGAAATCAGGGGGAAGCTGGGCAATATAGGGTCAGTGCCTGGCAAATGTCACATGTGTCCCAGCTCCCTCCGAGCAGCAGAGTGCGCAAGGAGCGAAGTAAGGTGAGTAAGTGATGTGGGGAATGGGACCACGAGTGTGCCCATGATCCAAAAGGGGCGGCACCCCCGTAAAGTAGGAGCGGGGTACCGGAGGTAGGGGGTTGTGACCAGCAACCTAAAATGTGGGGGTTTTGTGGGAGCAATTGAAAACAGACGACAAAAAAACCCCTTAAAAACCTAGCCCAGTTTTCATATTGCCCCCCTTGGGTCCCCATAACCGTTATATTACATTTTTTAAAAAAAAAGGGCATCTAACCCCCCCCCAAAATTCCCCCAATCTTTTTGGGGGAAAGCAAAGTTCCACAGTGTCCCCCCCCTTTTAGGCCTGGTTACATCTTTTGTTGGGTCATTGTGTGCGAAAGAAGAAAAACAGAAAACCCCTCGGGGAAAATGGAAATGAAGTGATGAAAAACTGAATTTAAAGGGGCAAACCAAGTCCCAATACAAATGCCCCCTTTTTTTTTGGTGTTTTTTTGCGCCAAAAAAAGGTTGCCCGGCCTATTTCTCTATTTTAAATGAACTGTAATTTTCCCAAGTTTGGTGCATTTACCAGGCAACGACCGTTGAATGTCCCTTTTAAATAGGCCCTTTACATAAAAACCGTTTAAACGTTTATGCCTTTTAAATTAGCAACCCCATTTACATAGGCGGGGGGTTTGTCGGCTGTAATTACATCTGCCCATGCCCCTTGCCCCTTGCCCCTTTTTTCTCACTCCTGTAAGTTTCCATGGTGGGGAACTGTGGGGCACCTGATGGGTTTTAAAATGGTGGCTTGAAAACTTGTAAAAGGGCTTCCATCACCCCCATTTTTTCCCCCGTTTTAAACTTTTTCCCTGCCCGGGGGAAAAAGAAGTAGGGGAAACAGCCTCTTTTAAATTTCTTTTTGCATTTTTTAACCAATAGGCTTTTATTAATGACGGGCCCCCCCCAGGGGGTAAAAGAACCCTTGTTGGAGTCAATGTTAAAGTTTAAAAAAAAAAAATAAAAAAATAAAAAATAATAATAATAATAAACAAAATATTAAAGTAAAGAAATACAAAAAAGTTCAAATCCCCCACCGTTTCCCCATTTTACAAATAAAAAGAAAAAGCAAAAAAAAAGTTACCCCATAATTAAATATCGCTGAAATCCCCTTTAAAAGCCCAAAACAACTAAAATATAAACTTTTAGAACAAATTCCAAATGCCATCATTGTGTTTTTTTTGGGGCATTTCCTGTCCCCCAAAAATTTTTTGGAATTTAAAAATTTAAACAAAAAAATTTCATTATTCCAAACTTTTTTTCCCCAAAAAAAATTAAAACAAAAAAGGCCCGCCTCACTTAAGTTCCCTAGGTAGAAGTATACCCCAAAAATTAAATTGGGTTTCAAAAAAAAATGGTGCTTTTGGGGGAAAAAAATAGAAAAGGTTTGTATTTTTTTAAACCCGGGAAACCAAAAAAAATAATGGGAAAAACCCAGGGGAAGTTTGTATTGCGGATTTTTAAACCATTTTATTTGAAACAGATCCCTTTTTACCAAAGGGTGAAAGCTGTAAAAGTCAAATCCCTGCAAAAAATTTGGCCCCAAAATACTTTTTTTTTTTTAAAATAATCCCTTAGGTTTTTGGGGGTTTTTGTTGTTTTCCGTATATTTATGGAACGGTTTAAAATACCATTAGTAACCATTAACCCAAAATTAAAAAAGTAGATTTCTCCTTTAAAAAATTTAAAAACGCCCCCTTTTTGGGGGCCCTATGTAGATAAAAAAAAAAAAAAAAAAGTTTTGGCTTTCCCAGAAAAAGGGGGGGAAAAAACCCAAAAGGGGACAAAAATAAAAATAGGCTAAGGTAGGAAGGGGGTTTAAAAAGCAAGCCCTGATTTTATCTGCCTTTTTTAGCAGCTACCTGACACCCGGTCACTTATTTTTAAAGGGCTACTGTCTACCCCCAAAATCCCCAAGTCTTTTCGCCTTTGTAAAAATGGTTTTTTCCTCGGGTTTTGTCCCAAAACCTTTAAAAATTTTTCCCACGTTTAAAATTTAAATTTTCCCTTTTTTCCACTCAACCCTTTTCCCGCTTTCCCAAAAACCTTCAGTAATTTTTTATTAGCCTCCTCTGTGTCAGTTACAATACAGAGCTTTGAATCATCAGCCCAAAAATTACAATTTTGTTTGTAAACTGGGCTACATTTGGGAAATTTTAAAAAATTTTTTCAGAAAGAAAGGAAAAACCCAAAACCCCATCCCTTTTGGACCCCCTTAAACAAAATAAACCCAAAACAAGTATATTCCATTTTTTTAAAAACCCTTTAATTTCCTAATCACAAAAATCCCAAATTTTTAATCCATTTACCCTTTTATTCATCTGACCACCATTATTTTTGGATAATCCTTATTGGCACGCTATCAAATGCCTTTGCAAAAATCTCCCAAACCCTTTGGGTTTAGGAAAAACTTTTAAAAACATTTGCATAGCAAGGAACCTGCAGTAGGGATTTTAAATCCACAGCATGTCAATTTATTTTTTCGGTATTTCACGCCGATTTGTTGTATTTTTCCCCCCTTTTATTTAAATTTTAGGAAGTTAATCTGCTAAACTAAATGAAATGGCTGATTTTTAACCTATTATTTTTTAAGTTCACATATCTGCAGTAAAATCCTCAGCAGTTAATGTGATTAAAATCTGCACCAAAATCTGGTGCAAATTTTTTTCTGTGGATTAATCTGCCCGCCTTTTCCCCCCTTTTGGTTCAGTTTTAAAAACCCAAAGGGTGGCCCCCAAAAATGAAAAAAGTCAACAACAAAAACATTTACAAACCGATAAATTTGGGCAAATTCAAAAAAATACTTTTTCCCCATTGCATTACTTATCTTTTGGGGGTTTGGTTAGGGCTACCGCCTATTTTTAGCCTGTGGCTGGGATTTTACTTTTTTGAAATCTTTCCCCAATTTTAACCCCCCCTGGCTTTATGTATGCACACAGCTTGTTCTATCAATTTACATTCCAGAAGTGGTTTGTAAAATTGTGTTTTAAACGATTATGTTGGGCTTTCGCCCTCGGTCGAAAGGTCGTTTTGTTCCCGGCCCCTCAAACGACAAGATATTTTGATGGGGGGCGTGATCCCCTTCACCCATAACCCTTAAAATCTAGGGAGAGCAACAAACCCCCTCATTTTTACACCCAAACAGGGTGGAGGGAAAAATGGAAAAAAACATCCCAAAACCCGTCAAATGGGTTACCCCGAAGCTCATCCCTTTTGGCAACAAAACTTAGGTTATAAAAGCCCCGAAAAAAAACCCCACAGACCCTTTACTTTTTCTTTTGTCTTGCACCACACCCTGACCCCTTAAACCTGCATGACCCACAAATTTAAAAAATGCCAGAAGGGGGAAATAATTGGGTTTGAACCAAACATTTTACTTGAACGGGGGCATTGAATATTTCCCCGTTTCCCGGAACGCAGCATGAGCCCCCAAACCTGCTTCCCCCCCCGATTTAAAAAAAAGCCGGGGAAAAAGGGGTTTTCAAACCACCATTTTTGTTTTAAAATGGACCCTTGACTATAACTGTTCCCGTAAAAGGGAGGGAAAGACCCTTTTTAAAACCGTTTTGACCCCAGATTTTAAAAATGCCCGGAAAAAAAGGGGTCCCTTTTAACCACCATTTTTTTTTCACTGGGCAAATTTACCATACCTTTTCCGGGGCCCCCAGCCTGAAACCCCCAAAACCTTCCCTGACCCCCAGATTAAAAAGTGCTGGAAAAAGGGGGTCTTTTAAACCACCTTTTATTTTTACTGGACATATAAATGTCCCTGCCGGGTTTCCCCTTTGGGGGCCCCCTGTTTTTAGTGCGGAAACCCAAAAGAGCTTTTACTTGGAAATTAACCCGGGGTTAAAGCCCTGTTCCCCCAAAGGGGCCCTTTTTTTTTTGGCTTTTTTTTCTCATTTTCCTCAAGTCTTTGGGGGAAAATTTTCTCTGTTCTTTGTTCTCTGTCCCCTGCTTTTTATACTCCCTGTCCTTTGAATAACCCCACCCTTGGTTAAGTCTTCCTGTTTCCCCCCTTTTACAAATTTAGAGGAAAATTTTTTTTACCAGCTTATTTTGTACATGCCCAAATTTTTTAAATAGGGTTTTAAATTTTAGAAAACACATTTTTAAAAAAAGAAAAGGGGAAACCCAAACCCTTCTTTGTTTTCTTTTTTTTAAAATTTTATTTCATTGGGGTTGGGCCCCCAATTCCCCGGTTTAACCCAAAACTTTGTTTTAAAGATCTTGCAAAAACAAGTCATTTTTCAATATGTGTCCCCTTAACAGTGTCCCACCTATTCCTGTTTTCCCGAGCAACCCTCACCCTTGAGCCATCTTGACAATTGGAAGAAAAAAAAGTCTTTACAAACCACATTTTTTTTTTCAATTCCGGGCTGTAGGGCTAGCTGCATTTCAAAAGCAAAATGCTCCCCAAAAAAATTTTTAAACCTGACCCCTTTAAGCCCCTTTGGGGAAAAGGAAGAACAAATGTTGTTAAAAAACAAAAATTTTTTTATAATTTGGACCCCTAGTATAGCTGCATTTTTCACAGCAAAATGCCCCCAAAAATTCAAAGGCCCTGACCCTTGAGCCCTTTGGACAATTGTGGGAAAAACAAATGTCTGTTAAAAACAAAAAATTTTTTTAAAAAAGGGGCCCCTTTGGGTTAGCTGCATGTCACAAACAAAAAAGCCCCCAAAAAAATTTAAAACATGACCCTTGGGGGCCCCCCTTTTTTTACAATTGTGAAAAAACTATTTTTCTGTTAGAAAAAAACATTTTTTTTGAATAGGGAAAACCCGAGTTTTGCGCCCTTTCAAAGCGCATGACCCAAAAAAAATTTTTAAAAAAGACTTCTCAGCCACGGTTTAAAAAAAAGTGAGGGAGAAAAAGCCCCTTTGAAGCCCATTTCTTTTCCAAAGGGCCTTATTATAGCTTTATCTCCCCAAACAAAAATGACCCAAAAAATTATAAAAATGAATTTCCTTTTAGGCACTGTTTTAAAAAATTTTGGGGGGAAATGCCACTTAAAAGCCACATTTCTGTTCCCAAAAGGGCCCAAAGATTATAGCTGTATCTCAAAAGCAACATGCCTCAAAACCCCTTGACAATGCCAAAAATTCTTAGATAAAGTGAGTAAATGGGAAAAACGGTTTTTGTCATGAAAAACCTTTCTGTCTTTTTTCAGTCTCCCACAGCAAAACCAGCAAAAAAAAACCCCCGTTGGGAAAAGAGAAAAAAAAATTGCAGTAAAAAAATGATCATTTTAAAAGAAAAGTTTTCAAAAAGGACCTTATTTTTTTTGAAAAGGGAAAGTGAAGTAGACCGGCAACAAAAAACGGGGACCTCCCGGGAAATTGGGGCCACAACATATCAGAGTCCATGCCCAATTTTTCTTGTGAAAGTCAAATGATCCAAACCCCTTATCTGTGGGAAAACCAGATGCGTTTGTCTGTAATGGGGGCCTCCCCTGTGCTTGAAGGGGGCCCGCCAAAAATGACGCTGGCCTGGGCAGGAAAAATACCCCTAAAGGCGTGGCGGGGCCAGCACGGGCCAAATTTTCCATTCTGGATACCCAGAAGGGTTTTTTGGGGCCGGGAAAACATCCAAAAAAAAATCGGTGGGTTTATCGCAAAAATCGTGCACCATGATCTTTTAAGCTGGTTTTCTGTGTGTTGGTTTTTTTCCCGCAAATTTGCATGCGTTGGGTTGGGGGGTTTTTGAATTTCCAAAGGGGACCCATTTAAAGGGTTTGCCACCTTTTTTCTGCTGCTGCTGCCAAACTACTTGGCACTCCTTCGGGTGTCACGTGCGATTTTTGTTCCCCGGACAAATTTTTAAAAACATGAATCAGACGCAAAGATTCTCCAGTTGTTTAATCAGCAAAGGGCTCCATTTCCTGGGAAATTTTTCTCCCCTATTTTGGGGGGGGGAAGGAAAATGTGAAATTTTTGTTTTGTACCGGGGATCCAGGAGGGGTGGCCAACCCCGTAACTGTTGTTCTTTTTATGGCCTTAAAAGCCCAGGGGTCATGTTGGAGGGGAAAAGGAGGGATCCAAGCCCCTCTGTGGAAAATGGAGCCTTGATTTTCCCCGCCTCGGGGGGAGGGGGCCAAAAGCAAAAATGATCTTCCCCCATCTTCCTCCCCCCGCCTCAAATTTTCCCCCGCCCAACCTCCCTTTCCCCGGGAGGGAGTCGGAACCCTCGGTGGATAGGAATACCCCCTCCTCCCCCCGTCCTCCGCTTCCTCCCCCCCGCACAGCTTCAACGCAAGCCCGACTACCTGAGATGATGCACCCTGAGACTAGATGCGCCACCTTGCCATAGCCCCAGGACCCCGAACCACTGCCTAATGAAGACCGATGAAATGTGGAACTGTCGGGGCCTTGTGGTTTGAACGGAAGGAAAGGCTCCGTGTCCGCATCGTGTCCGTCTTCCCTCCTCCGTCGCTGGCGGGACCCTGTTGTTCAGAGTGTCCAGCGATCGTTCCAGAACTAAGATCACCACAATGCATCGCTGACAAGGCATTAGTCCCACTGACCATTTTGGTGCTTCTCTTTCAAAACTGCAAGTTGGTGCAAGAGCTCTTCACCGGCCTCCACTCCGAGTGGCTCAACACCCTCCGAGCTCCGCTCCGTGCTTGTCAGCCATGTGTCACTTTCGTCACTGCGTAATGCATAGCGCTCTTGCCACAATCGCTGAGCAGGTGGAGGGTGGAATTCCAGCGGTTGCCATGTCAACCAATGAGAACCGGTTACGGGAGGGCGGCCTGAGTCTGACGCTGCAAACGCAGCCAGGGGCGGGACGAAGCAGGGTGCGAACGGCGGAAGTGCAACTTAACTTTGAGCCTTCCTCAGCACAGTCCAGACCCAGGTAGCTCTTTAGACATTTCGGGACACAAGGTTCATGACATGGTGCCAGCAAGGATTGTGCTCACAGCCTACCGGACTTAAGGGCGCCAGCAGATTATTTGCCCTTATATCGCAACCCAACCTGCCTGGCACAAGGATCTTGGGCACCTCAACAAGCGCTCAGTCATCGTTGCGGAGAGGCCCTCCACAACTCCTGACCTGTGTTAGGACGGTCTCCAAGACAGATTAATTTAACACGGCCTGGTTACTATGGGCACGTGATGCCACCAGAAGGACCTTGGGGGAAAGAAAGCCCTGCACCATCCCTGCGGTTTTGAAGAGCGTGCCCGAGCCTGAGAGCCACTGTCACCGCCCCAAGACATTCCACCCAGCTCACCCAGGACGGTCACAGAAGATATAGCGGCCTTGGGCCCGTGCTTACTAGTCCATGTTCGTGGTCAATGAGACTTTTTCCCGGCCACAGATGCAACAACGCGCTTGAAATTATTTAGAAGACACAAAGGCTGCCAGAGCAGGACGTGGCGGAACCCAACTGGTGTCCACCATACGGAAAGTCAAACATTTCCAGGCCAAAAGCCTGGCAACTGCCGACATTCAGGCTTATGCCTTTGGATGGTTTGGGTTAAAGTGGTTTCTTCTGCTCCAAACCTGAAGACGAGAGGCTTGCTCCTAACTGGCCGCTGTACCGAGCAGGTCGTCAATAATTGGCTGAAGGAAGGAAAAAAAGGGGTAGGATGGGTCACTTGGTGCTGGTGGTACTCGGAATGCGACGGTGGATGGCTGAATCGGATAGCTGACTCCCAGATCAATGACTCGGAGAGACATTGGGCAGGTCTGAGGAACCTTTGGTGTGCGGAGGAGGAGGCGAGACAGAGGGTGGACAGTGGTTGGAGCCCCGCGTCGGTCCCTCCCTTTTTTATGGCCCATTGTTGCCTCCAATTCAACTCATGCATTCGCTGCATGTGACTAGAATGTTGGTGGGGTTAAACACTAAGGTTCTAGCCTCTACATACGCGTTCGGCAAGGCGCTTATGACAACGCTGGGTGATCAGAGCTTGCTTAAAGAAGCCCCAGCCTTTGAGAGGTCCTGGACATTATTGACGGCCCGGAAATAAACAGGAACTGGGTTGCGCTGACCGTGGGCGGCGAATCATATCAGCGGATTCTGGCGACCGCCTCTCCCTTTTGAGGCGGTAACCCGTATGACACTACCCTCCCATCGTCTCCTCCTCGTCCAGGATGAAGCGCTCACCCACAAATCTCTGAAAATACCACGTTGGAGCCGCAATGTCGGTCATCAGTCATCATAACAACAACAGGTCACGACGTCGTCCTGACATTCTGCATCCAGGAGCTGCGGGCTACAAGCAGAGAGGGACTGCAAGGCTTTCTGACCACCCGATTTTTGGCCGATTGACACGCATGAATCCTTCCTCTCTACTCCTCATGATGGCATCCAGTAACTTCTGGGTGTCAGAGTCAGAGAAAATCATCCTCTTTGCCTCTTGATCTTTTTAACAGCCTTCTGACCCCAACCGCAATTTTGTCATCAAAGAAGGTCTCAGAAAATGGATTATCCCACAGTGTGGGTACAGGACCACAGTTGACATTTGGCTCTTCATGTTGGACCGGATGCTATGATCTGATGACGGACATTTGTGGCCGTGACTGGGAAGGACCGAGGAGGTAATCTGCTGGATGCAGGTTGCATTAACCACTGAAGAAACAGATGTGTGCGACGCGTTCGTATTACTGAGATTCACAGGGCCCTGACCCAGCATGACAGGCCTGACGGTCCGTGCCCGACGATTCCCGCTGGCATGCGTTTGTTTGCCAAGCACTGGAAGGAGCACATTCTCGAGTCGTACCTCTGAACTCAATGTCCTACCACCCCCCTCTTTTGCTCGCTTAACCAACCTGAATTCGCTCCATTTTCATAAATATAAAAATTTGTGAGAAGGTATGGAAGAGTTTAGTTTGGAAAGTCTCTTATTAAAAGACAGCAAATCACAGCTATTCTCAAATCCCTCAAATCAAAACAAAACTGCTGGATTCAAATTTAACTGCAAAGTAGATCTATGAACAAAGCTTGACTGACCAAAAGTGAAAAAAAACACCTGTCTGAAATGTATACGGATATTAAAAGGTATTTTTGGCACCTATCAGTACACCTGTAGTGACTACAAAGTTGCTGGATTCAAATTTAACTGCAAAAGTAGTATCTATCAACAAAGCTTGACTGACCAAGTGAAAAAAACACCTGTCTGAAATGTATACGGATATTAAAAGGTATTTTTGGCACCTATCAGTTCACCTGTGGTGACTAAAAAGTTGCTGGATGCAAATTTAACTGCAAAGTAGATCTATCAACAAAGCTTGACTGACCAAAAGTGAAAAAAACACGTATCTGAAATGTATATGGGATAATATAAGGTATTTTTTTGCACTATCAATTCACCTGTGGTGACTACTAAATTGCTGTATTCAATTTAATACAAGTAGCTCTATGAACAAAGCTTGACTGACCAAAAGTGAAACAAACACCTGTCTGAAATGTATACGG
The DNA here is from genome assembly GCA_025379985.1 of Phyllomedusa bahiana. Taxonomy (NCBI): domain Eukaryota; kingdom Metazoa; phylum Chordata; class Amphibia; order Anura; family Hylidae; genus Phyllomedusa; species Phyllomedusa bahiana. The sequence continues at coordinate 45,402 of JAODAL010018839.1, forward strand.
GATAATATAAGGTATTTTTTGGCACCTATCAATTCACCTGTGGTGACTACTAAATTGCTGTATTCAAATATAACTAAAAAGTAGCTCTATGAACAAAGCATGACTGACCAAAAGTGAAAAAAACACCTGTCTGAATGTATACGGGATAATAAAAGGTATTTTTTGGCACCTATCAATTAACCTGTGGTGACAACTAAATTGCTGTATTCAAATTGAACTGTAAAGTAGATCTATCAACAAAGCTTGACTAACCAAACGTGAAAAAAACACCTGTCTGAAATGTAATACGGATATTAAAAGGTATTTTTTGCCCCTTTCAGTACACCTGTGGTGACTACAAAGTTGTGGATTCAAATTTAACTGCAAGGTGGCTCTATCAACAAGCTGGCCTGCGCCCAAAGTGAAAAAAAAAGTATCTGAAATGTAATACTGATAATAAAAGGTATTTTTTGGCACCTATCAACCTGGGGTGACTAAAAAGGGTTGCTGGATTCAAATTTAACTGCAAAGTTAGATCTATCAACAAAGCTTGACTGACCAAAAGTAAAAAAAACACGTATCTGAAATGTATTCGGATAATAAAAGGTATTTTTGGCACCTTTCAATTCACTGTGGTGACTACAAAATTGCTGTATTCACATTTAACTGCAAAGTAGCTCTATCAACAAAGCTGTACTGCGCCAAAGTGAAAAAACACTTTATCTGAAATGTATATGGATAATAAAAGGTTTTTTTTGGCCCCTTTTCAATTTCACCTATGGTGACTACAAAATTGCTGTATTCAAAATTTAAGTGCAAGGTGCCTCAATGAACAAAGCTGTACTGCGCCAAAGTGAAAAAAAACACGTATCTGAAATGTATTTGGATAATAAAAGGTATTTTTGGAAACCTATCAAACCTGTGCTGACTACAAAATTGCTGGATTCTAATTTAACTGCAAGGTGGCTATATCAACAAAGCTGGAATGGGCAATTGAAAAAGAACACCTATCTGAAATGTATACTGATAATAAAAGTGGAGTTTTGCACCTAACAAAGAGACCTGCAGTTACTAGAAAAGATGTGTATCCTAATATAAGTTCAGGCTGCCCAATACCCACGTAATATTTCAATAGAAAACTGTTAATAATAAAGCTATTGCAGTACAATGTCTACACTAAGTCTTGGTGAATTATATCCAGTATTCTTTAAAGAGCTTGTCTGTGTTCGCCCGCACCCCCCTCCTCCCCGTGACTTTACACCGGTAGATCCTCCTTTAAAATTCTCTACCTAACTACATAAAATCTTCAAATCTCTGATCTAACTAAGTTGTAAGGATCACAGCTAACAGTAGAGCTTTCTCTGTGAAGAAATAGAATAATTTCGCTGAGCTGTTTGGACACAGGCAGAGCGCACGTCCTACTGCTTTGAGACGCTGACAGACACTGATCATGAACAGGAATGGCTGTTCTATGTAAAACGAGGTCATGTGATTTTTCCAGCCAATCGCAACCATGCACCAGTCATGACGTCGCACACACATCTCACCCTGCTCTATTCTGTAAGCTGATTTGCTGGCTGCCAAAATGACAGGAAGCGACGAAAATGGTGCGATATTAATAGATGATGCACAGATTTTAACCTAAATTATCTCGTGATCTAAAAAATCTGATCAACATAAAAACTGTGCCAATTTCAACTTTGTCGATAATAATCTCTCAACACTAGTAGTAACTATAATCTGATTCTGATTGCATTACTGGTAGGGACAAAGCAGTGCAATACGGAGAGGAAAAACTTCTTAACAGAGCTGGGTCAGAACCGTCTTAATAGAATTATAGGCCCCTGGACATAGCAATGCAATAGGCCCTGTGAAGCTCTAGTGAATTCCATGCCCAAGTGAGCTAAGGTACTGTTGGGAAAAAATGGTGGTTACACAAAGTAATGACACTTTGGGCACAATTTGTCTGTTTTTACTTAGGAGTGTACTCACTTTTATAGCCAGTGGTTTAGCCATTGATGACTGTGTGTTGAGTTATTTTGAAGGCACACTAAACTTACACTGTTATTCAAACTGTACACTGACTACTTTACAGTATATCAAAGTGTCATATCTTTAGTGTTGTCCCATGAAAATATATATTACAATATTAACTCACTTTTGTGACATACTGCAAATACCTGTTTGGCCCATTTTGCATGAGGATAACAAGCTGCCTAAAAACATGCACACCTTTATTTAGGGTGCTGATCTTATCACCATCCCACCCCCTCATTAGACAAATATAAGTCATCTACTATGCTTCATTCGATAAGCATTCAAGTTTATACAGCATAATTAAAATTATGATATGGTCAAAATACTTACTTGCCTAATAATTATGCACACAGTGTGACTACTAAGTAAATCTATAAACAGATTTTAGACTGGTGCTTAAATGTGGACATGCCCATTAAGTAGACGAAAAAACATTATAAAATATAACTTATTCAAAGTTTGCTGTGGACTTGTATGGATTGTATCAAGACCTCATCAGAAACTTACATGTGTACTTTTTACAGAGTTTTTAACCAATCAATCCCAAACACAGCATATTACTCGAAATACATATTAATATAAATACTCTAAATATGACAATTATAATAAAGTAATGAAAGAGGCATTTGAAGGTCTCACAGCTAGGTTGTGACCAGGGCTGTGAGCTCCTCAGTCCTGGTCGCACATGCTCAGACATCACCTCTCTTCTCAGGTAGCTACTGAGTGTTCAAACCCCGGGTGCTGTCATTCTACTCTTGTCCTTTGAATTAGTTAGTAATAAGTCAAACAGTGCAAATAAAAAAAAGAAACCTCAATGAGGTATGTGCATTGATAAAGAGGAAAAAAAATCCACAGATTAAGTTCCTGTAGGGATTTGAACCAAGGACCCTTGTGCTGTAAAGCAAAAATGTTACCTCTGAGCTACAGTGTAGCTACTTACAATTCTATACATAAACAGACCTTTCTTTCACTAGAGAGAGAACAGGTCTGGTGATGTTATCCTGCTGGGTCACATGATATGCAATTCAAACAAATCACACACGCCCCCTTCTGAGCACACAGAGCTGAAGAACTGGATGCAGGAGGTATAAAATGAGATTGTGGCAAAACCCCTTTAAAGCTATAATAAGCATTAGAAATTTGTCTCCATTGGTGCTGTCTAAAAGTGGCATTGTGCTTTCAAGTTCTCCAGGTTAGATAAGAAATCTTTACTTGTATATCAAACAGGTTAGTAAAAAGTAGAGGACAGACACAAGTATGGCGGCCGGTTAGAATACACAGCGTTTGTATATAGTCTGAAGACACATCAGTCCACATGGCAACCAAATACACAATGGGATGTTTTTAATCTAGGCCATTTGCAACATTGTGTTTCATTTTACATACACTGAAGTGATAGAAAATACTTCAAAGCTGCACAGACTCTTTAAACCTATGTAGTCCAAACCTGTGGTTCTCCAGCTGCTGTAAAATTAGAATTCCCAGGAAACCGAGATAGTCACAGGTTACCAGGATGTACTCGGAGTGCTAGTTTTACAACAGATGAAAACCACAGGTTGGAGAACACAAACTGGGTTAAAACAGAGGAGACGGTGCTACAATACATTTATATACATAGAAAAACATTTTATTTCTAACTTTCTGGTCAAGCAGTGAGCACTGTTGAAACTGGTTGATAACGTGCAAAAAATTTCATGTTATTCTCTGAAAAAAATGTGCAAAACTTAATTAAAAATAGATTGGCTCCAGCAGAGCCTCAAATGATGCTGGTTTGTAAAGTTGGGTGGAAGCCTGCTGTTACAGGAAATGGTGATTTTACAAAACCAATTCTGTCCCGCTGTCTGCAAGGAGCAACAATGAAACGGCAGATGAAAGTTGTTGATTTCAGTGTTTCAGGATCTTGTATCCCTAATTAGAGCGTGACCAATCATATAGCAACTAAGAAAAGAACATGCGACGAACGAAGGAAGTTAATATGAAATATATTAATGATCTTATGTTCTTTAAAGAATAGCAGAAATGGCAGCTAATGTTTGCGTTAGAATAAAAACAAATAGGAAGTAGAGAGCTTTTGACCTACAGGAGCAATTATTATCATCTAAGGAGGTGACAGGAAATATTAAAAAAAAAAACTTAATAATTTACTTTTACACAGCAGTATTTTGGTGAGTCTCGATATTCAGGAAACAGGCTCAAAAAGACCAATTTATTCAGGGCAGCATTTTAAGAGAAAAACCTTTATTTCTGCTTCCTAAAGCTGTCATCGAGAGGAAAAAAACAGGAGATGTGAACTGAGAAAGCGGTAAGGAGGAGGGAAAATAGACAAAGTACAGATAAAGATCCTGGAGCTTGCAGGGAAACAGCTTTCAGACAGAAAATGTTGCTGTTTGGCTGAACAGAAGAGCACAGGAAAAACACAAATTAGCATAGAAAACATTGAAGTGACATAAATAAGGATTCAGGAAAACTGTTTCATTTTTCTTTTTGGTTCACTGCATCTGTACAACTATGTTAAGGATAACGTCCTAATAACCCGAAATCCCACTTTTTGTCAGTCAGCAGAATACGCTGCAGTAAAAAAGAACAAAAACAAAAAAAAGCCAAATAATGGGTGACTTGTATGAACGCTCCTGCACCATGTTTGGTGTATCTTGGCCATGTCGTAGCACTGTTCTATAGGTATATGCACACTCATATGCTCAACTTGGTGCAGTCTGATTTAGAAACAACTTGGAAGCCTCTGGAGAAAGCTTGGCGAAACACGCGTCGAGGCTATCCCATTTCCTTGGCAGTGCATCTCCTCCAGTCCTGTATACACTTGGTAATGTATTGTGTATGAGAGGTGTGGCATTATTGTATGCCCATCTTGATGTGTCTATATACTATTTAATCACTTGATCTCTAATATAAGACTCTTTAATACTAATGTGCAATATTATAGGTAATACACCTTAGATGACTTTCTATATTCAGGAATGGTGTGATTTGTATGCCTTGTTTGATATGGGCATTATTTTTAATTGGTTTTAGCCTTAAATTTGTACTATTTGTGACATATTAGTTTTTAATATTTATTATTGAATTAATAAAGATTGTCAATGTATATTTTCCTATGACTTTTTTGTCATTGTATTCTTTTTTGGTTAACATGTTTATGTGATGTAATGACTGTAGACTGAGCATTGGACCTTATTGAATTGGTAAATTAGAAACAACACCTTTGAATGTGCTCAGAATGCGCCAAAGTTTTGTTTGAAACTGTTATACAAAATATGGCACATAACACTCTATAAGCCAAAATTTTTCCTGCATAACACTTTCCTTCATACTGTCGTATTATACACTTCTCTATATCTATTTAGAACTGGTGTGTCGGCGCCAAGTTACATACCTGTCACCCAATATTTCTAGTGCTACTCCAGGAAAATCAAGAATACTTTTTTATATCCTTAAGATACATAAATTTACTGAAGGATATGTTTTATTTTTCATGTCTGCAATTTAAAACCCATTAACTTTATTTGGCTATCAATATAGTCATATCAATGCTTGTTTCTTGTGGGATTAACTGTATTTTTACCCATTTGGGGCATGTATAACTTATTGATTAACTTTTATTTACTATTCCACTCTGAGTGAATGGAAAACAATAGAGAGAATGGAAAAAATAGAAATTATTTTTTCTTTTTTAAAGTTCAGCACAGCAATGTAGTCAACTAGGAATCATCAATCATATTACACTAAGAATAAAAAAGAGTAAGGATAGTGTTGATCAAACTGTTCTAGAAAAGTTAAATTCTAGTAGAACTTCTTGAATTTTTAGAACTCAAACTGAACCGAACATTTTACTGTTCGTTTGAGTAAAGTTCTAGTTGTAGTTCAACACGCCATTTTCAGTTTCACTTTCAGCGGCTTTCTGCAATTTTGACGGCCATCCAATCACCTTTCTGCACTTTTGGCGGCCATCCAATCAGTGCAGAGCAAAGAGAAGTGTCAAAAACGTCATCTCTGAGGTGTAGGACTCTTATTGGCTGCTAAAATCACATGACCATGTTAGATATATTTCACTGTATTGCCTTGTGAACACCATTTTCAGCTCACTCTCTGTACTTGACAAACTGCTCTTAGTTAGATAGCATTTTCCTCTCCATAGACATCAATAGTTAGGGAGTTTAGTATTGCTGGCTGTATCTTTCCCACGCCCAGAAGCTGTTATTTGGTGACATTTTCAGGCTCACATAACGCCTAACTCTCATATACATGGATATATATTACAGAATGCTTGGATTTCTAAATAATACTCAGTGCTCAAAAGTTCAGTTTTTGCATTTTTGGGGGTTCAGTAATTGTATAACACACCTTCTACAAATCTCCTATGTGTCAAAGAGGCTTTTGGGCCACCTCAGGATGCAGAGCCCCGTAACAGCTGCTACCGCTGCACCTCCTATATCAATTTTTTTTCTGTCACTCTTAGAGCCCCATTTTCTTCACCAAGTTGTTCCACATATTCAGTTTACTGTTATTGATGGTAAGTACAGCTTCTCCTCACATGTATAGGTATAAAAATTAACAAGAACATCTTCTCCCATTGACTTTAATGGGGTTCGAGTTCTAGTTCAAATAGAACCTAGAACTGAGCACACTAAAGTTTAAGGTTCTAATCGAACTAGAACTTTTTACTGCTCACTTATCTCTAAGTAACGATATACAGTTGAAACCAGAAGTTTACATACACTATATAAAATACACAAATTCATGTTTTCTCACTATCTGACTTGAAATCAGAATAAACCTTACCTGTTTTAGGTCAATTAGGGAACCAAAATTATTTATATTTGCCCTTAAACTGTATGACTTGGGTCAAACATTTTGGATATCCTTCCACAAGCTTCTCACAATAGTTGGTTGGAATTTTGACCCATTCCTCCTGACAGAACTGGTGTAACTGAGACATGTTTGTAGGTTGCCTTGCTCACACCTGCCTTTTCAGCTTTTCCCATAAATAAATAATAAAAGGAGAAGAAAGGGATCCATTAATACGGATTTGTGCATCTTTAGAATGTTGTCTCTCACCTTCCTGGAAGGGAAAAAGCCTACCTGATCAAGATGTTTAAGCTTTTCTTATAGGGGGTTCAACTTCAGAGCAATCAACTTAGCAAAGAGTTTAGCATCGGTAGTATTGATCGATAACTCTAACAGAGTGCAGAATTTTTCGCCTCCTTTTGAATGACAATAATATAGGCTTTTAAGAATGCATGGTCAATAAAGAGTCAGTGGAGGGAGGGGTCACATAAATCCACCTATAAGACTTTATAGAATTTGGCAGTTTAGCTATCTGAACCCAGCCTTTAATCCGCTGGCAAAGATGACACTGCAAACTTGAGATCTTCAGAAGTGAATGGCTCCAGCCATAAAAGGAACTAGCACAAATTTCACAATATCTTAATGCTTTTGCTCCATAAGTTGAAGATTTTTATGATGTAACTGAGTCAGTTCTCTATGATCAGACTCCAGACCTGTAGGAGCTTTTAGGTTGCCTTTCTTTTTAATTCGCGCTCCATGGTTAAGGAGGACTCCTCGCAGCACATACTTAAGAGCCTCCCTTTTTGCCTCACATAGGATTTAAGGATCATTTAAGGATGATTTGGGATCAGAGAGATGTGAAGCTCCAAATGTACGCATGGAAGCATATAGTGCCACATGTATGAATCCCGCCGGGTCGGGGCGCACCTTTCCGCCAGTTTTCCGGCGGAATCTGTGCCTGATTTATGTCGGGGCCGGGGCGCGCTCATACATAGCATGTAAAGTCCGCTGCGCCTCGCCAGTGTTTTAGGCGCAGTGGGGGTCCGAGGCGCAGTGCGGGGCTGCGCCTATGATTCGGCGCCGGAGGTAGTGCGGTCATACATGCGGGGAAAAGTCCGCCGCGCCTGGCCAGTGTGTTAGGCGCAATGCGGGGACCGAGGCGCAGGGCGGGGCTGTGCCTATGATTCGCTGCCGGAGGTAGCGCACTCATACATGTGGGGAAAAGTTCCCTGTGCCTCACCAGTTTGTGTGGGGCACAGTGCGGGGACATGGGCGCAGTGCGGGACTTAGGCACTGTGCGGGACTGTGCCGAAAAACAGTTTTCGTTAGCCAAGGATCAATAGTATGGGTGCAACGAAAATAAAGAAATAAACCTGATTTTATTGATTTAATATTTTTTTTTCGTTACCCCCATATTATTATTCGTTTTATATACACATCGGGACAACTTCTGTAGTGTTATAATTTGATTTCGGCCATGTACAGTTTTATTTCAGATTGCATTAGAAAACCCATAGGAGCGTCGCTCGCTCTCCCATTGGTCCAAATAACGGCGCCTCTTTTAACTTAGCCAATCACAGAGCGCGCTCAGAATTTCTTTTCCCCATAGAACTCTATGAAAAAGGGTACTCGCGCTCTGATTGGCTAAGCTGGACGAGCCCCCGCCGCTTCAACCAATCAGCTCGTTTCTGCCTTTTTACTGTATTTTGAACTGTCCCGCCTTTGAATATGATTGGTCAATTCTCCTCCATAGGATATAATGGGACATTGTCGCTCCTATTCTGATTGGTCAATTCTCCTCCATAGGTTATAATGGGACATTGTCGCTCCTATTCTGATTGGCTGGCTTATGCCGACCAACGAGAAAAGCTTAAACAATTTGAATTACTATATTTCCCTGAAATTCTCTCTATTGCAATTCTCTATGTAGCGCCGGTCTCGGCGACAAACGCGTTGTTCGGGTTTTTAACTGCTTTATTTGTAAAGAAGGGTTCTGCTCTTTATCTGATAATGTTTTACATTTAATAAAAATAATTTTTTTACTAATACTTCATGCCGCACGGCGCTGAGTGCCGAGATTTCAGAGCGCCCATCTCTCCATAGACTATAATGGAAGAAGTAGCTCGCGCTCTGATTGGCTGGGATATCCAAGCCACCGCTAGCTCAGCCAATCAGCTCTTTCTGTCTTTTAATGTATTTTGAACTGTCCCGCCTTTGATTTTGATTGGTCCAAACTTCTCCATTGGATATAATGGACTTTGTCGCTCCTATTCTGATTGGTTAATACTCCTTCATAGTTAGAATGGGCCACTGTTCTCCTATTCTGATTGGTCCAAACTTCTCCATACGATATAATGGGTCTTTGTAGCTCCTATTCTGATTGGCTGGCTTCTGCCGACCAATGAGAATAGCTTAAACAATTTGAATCACTGTATTTCCCGGCAATTCTCTCTATTGCAATTCCTTATGTAGCGCCGGTCTCGGCGACAAACGTGTTGTTCGGGATTTAATTGATTTATGTTTATAGAAGGGTTTGGTTCTTTATCTGATAATGTTTTACATTTAATAAAAATAATTTTTTGATTAATACTTCATGTCGCACGGCGCTGAGTGCCGAGATTTCAGTGCGCCCATCTCTCCATAGACTATAATGGGAAAAGTAGCTCGCGCTCTGATTGGCTGGGATAGCCAAGCACCCGCTAGCTCAGCCAATCAGCTCTTTTCTGTCTTTGTATTGTATTTTGAATTATCCCGCCGTGGATTCTGATTGGTCTAAACTTCTCCATAGACTAGAATGGGTCTTTGTCGCTCCTATTCTGATTGGCCGAGCTAGCCAAGCCCCCGCTAGCTCAGCCAATGAGCTGTTTTCTGTCTTTTTACTGTATTTTTAATTATCCCGCCATGTATTCTGATTGGTCAATTCTTCCCCATAGGTTTTAATGGTTCATTGTCGCTCCTATTCTGATTGGCCGGTTTATGCCGACCAATGAGAATAGGTTTCAGAATTTGAATTACTGTATTTCCCGGCAATTTCCAATATCATAAATCTTGATATTGCGCCGTTCTAGAGATTTGGAAAGTGTTTTTTTTTTAATTATGTTTATTTTTTACGTTCAGCTCTTTTCTGACACTGTTTCCCGCCTTTATAAAGGCAATTTTTTCGGAATCATACTCCTGCTGCACGGAGCGGAGCGCCGAGATTTTTGTAGCGATCTTCTATCTGCTTCCTCGCATGTTCCGATCCTGCTTCACTTCGCCTCTGTCGGAGGATTTAGACCAAAAAAAAAACAGGTCTGCCTGTCAGTGCTGCCGAGCGCTGCATTGCGCCTCGCTTTGCCGACTCGCCATCGTACATGCCTCGGAGTTTTCGAGCGCGGCGCGTCCCGCCCCGGAACGCCTACCCCGCGCCCACACCGCGCCCACTGCCCGCCCCTTCGTGCGGGGCGCAGCTGAAAGTGGCGAACACTGCGCCTAACACTGCACCCCTGCCTCCGACAGCGGGATTCGGGCTGGGAGGCGCAGTATACGCCAAAAAACAGGCGAAAAGCCCGATCATACATGTCGCCCATAGAGTTCAGAAAATGTGACTCATTTAACCTCCATGAAAAAGCTGGCTGATTGAAGGGAGGGTCAACTCTCACAGGACAGGAGCATGATCAGAGTGCAAATGTTACCTCTATAAGATTCAGTGACATATGAGATCAGTGAATGCTGTGGTAGAATGTAGTTCATCGACTATAGCAATCGTGAGGATGGGAGAAAAATGTATAATTTTGAATGGAGGGATGCATAAGCTTCAAAATATCTGATAATTGCATATTACATAATCATTATTTAAGCTTATTGACAGTCCGAGGAGTGACCAATGGAGGTAAAAAATGAGGGATTGAATGCTAAGTTAAAAACATCGAAGAACAGGAAAGATGATTGTTGTTGGATACATAAATATTAGCGATTCTATAAGTATATTCCCATATTTTGCATTTCACAAAAAGAACCCTGGCATCATCATCGGTAAAAATGTTCATTACCTGGAAGGGATTTGTGAAAAAATAGCGACTCCTTTAGTTTTAGTAGAGCTACTACTTTGATACCAGACATTTAAATACCTGTCTCAAAAAAATTGTATATGAGATTTAAGCAGATGGGTTTCCTGTAAACAGACTGTGTTATTTCTGTTTATGCAGCTGATACAAGATCTACGATCTCTTCTCAGGGACATTAAGGGCAACATGTATGAAATTTGGCATTAACATGCCAAATGACATGCACCTAACATAAGTCTAAATTGCGCCTGATTTATGAACCCGCTATACAGCGGGTCATAAATCAGGTGCATTCTGAAAGTGGTATGGTTGTAATGCGCCCAGAAATGCCGTAGCGAAGCTATAAATATGTAGCTTTGCTACGGTTCTAGTGCACCCCGCCTCCATTTAAAAATGTATGAATGGGGCTGTGCCTGATATCAGGCTGAAAAGATGCCAGATAGCTGGCGCAGCCCCGTTCATACATGTCACCCTAAATCCCTTAACATTAAGGGATGTAATTCTAATGTTAGCCATTAAATGTCACCGGGTAATGATAGAAGAAGATAATAAATTAGTGAAGTTGGTATCAACTGGTAGTACAGAGGGAATATTAACATGAATTGTAAGTCAGTAAACTGTTGACTCCTAAAAAATAAAGACCAGTAAACTAAAGTAGCAGACCTATAACTGCAAAAAGAGGAAAAGAAGTCCATTAGATATGGGGGAGCTAGTATAGACCGTTTCTTGTCTCATATATTGCAAAACACTCAAAATTAATTAAAGCATACTTTATCCTTTATTAGGCTTCTTCCTAAGCCACATCACATGTAAAACTATACTCCATAGCAAACAACATATAAAAGATAAACAAAGCACTTGCGTTTTTTTGTTATGATCTCCAATTCAGGAGTATCCTAGGAATGTCCATAAGGCTTTCATGCAGAGCTCATAGTGAAGTCAGTTTGCAGACCTGTAGCGGCATGCTCAGGTGTGTGCAACTAGACGCAATGTTTCAAGGCACCGCCCCTTCCTCAGGCGACTTAGCACGCGGTGTTATATATTAAGAAGTTCCGAAGTTTGCTGTTATATTGTGGAGCTAGTATGGATACAACACAAAGAAACCTGGAAAACAAATAAACCAAGCATCACAGGAGAAATATAATTAAATATGACAGTTGGCAGTGTGCAGAATACCAATTAGAAAGACTACTTAGATATGTGGGACAACATCAAAGAGAGTAACAGAGAAATGAAATATCTCACTTGTCCCTTCGATTAAGTTAGCAATGAGCAGCCACTGGAGATGAATTTTCTGGACTCCAAAGATGTTGCTGCGTGCTTTGCACCTTTGATATTGTGGAAGGGAACTGGTGGATTCGAAACCACTTTTAGAGGCGGAAACTCAGGTGGAAGTTGTAGATTTCCAAACCGGAATGACACTTTCAGGAAGATCAACAGATGCAAAAGGTTTGAAGGTCTGAGAGAGTTTGAAAGACCATGTAGCTGTCATTGTGTTTTACATGGAGTGCAAATAGGTAACCTCAATGATATGGGATATTTCGGGACTGGAGCACAGCAAGCAGGAGTTTGACTGCAGCATGCATCCGGAGAGTGCGCCTAGAGAGATGTGGGGAGAATCCCAACTTGGTGGCCTCAAGCATGACATTTTGTATGAGACAAGTCTTTCTAATGATTTCCTTTTTTAGGTAGGAATGTAGATTTCCCCCAGATAGGTAGATTGCCCCCAGATAGGTAGGTAAATTTCCCCCAGATAGCTAGATAAATTGCACCCAGATAGGTAGATTTCCCCCAGATAAGTAGACTGCCCCCAGATAGGAGGACTGCCCCAGGTAGGTAGATTATCCAAAGATAGGCAGGTAAATTGCCCCCAGATACGTAGATATGTTGCCCCAGATAGGTATATTGCCCTCAGGGAGGTAGGTAGATTTCCCCCAGATAGGTAGATTGTCCCATAGGTAGATTGCCCCAGGTAGATTTCCTCTAGGTAGGTAGTACATTTGCCCCGAGCAGGTCGGACCCCATTAGGTGAAAAAAAATACACCTTTTCCCGGTCCCCAATTATTGGCTGGGGCAGGCCGGGATTCACTACTGGGCTTCTCCTAGTGAAGGTAGGCACATGCAGCACAATGATATAACATCATCGTGCCGCCTGTGTTATGACACGCGGCTTACTCCTAGTAGGTCTGAAGCCTAGGTCTTAGACCTACTAGGCAGAATAGCAGAGCAGAGCGACGGCACAGACATGCCTGTGAGTGCTCGGGACAGAGGGTCCGGTCATTCTTAGTCATGATGTGCCGGCCGGCCCAGCTACCTGTGGCAGCAGGCCCCGTTATGTCGGACCATGGGCCCACAAGAGGATCCATCGATCTTCAGGTGGGCCAGTCTGACACTAGAGTCACGGACACACATATAAGAGACAAGTTTGTTTTTCAGATTTTTTAAATCAAATACCATCTGGATATTTTTGATTATCTATGTTCTATTGAGCCTAATATGAGCATCTTTTGATTTATTTCTTCTCCCTATTTGTTTAGACCCAACTGGCCTGGTCTTTTAGAGGTTAAAATAAAACCTTTCTCTGCTAGTCTTATATCTAATTAACAAGACTGAAATGAAATATCTGAGACAATCCTGTAAGGAGGAAACATTGAATGACATTTAATTGAACAACAAGTTATTATTTCATTCAGATGTAATGATAACAATGTACAACAGATATGTAATGTGAATACATATTACTGTTGTTTGGGGAGATGATGTCAAGCCTTGAGCGATTTTCTAAACTTTAAAATGAAAATAGTATTGACATCTGTAACTATGAATATCAAGGCAATACATTTATCGGGAGACAAATCCTATTATGAACCATTCTTGTACTGAGAAATGCAATAGGACAAGGTTATATTAAATCACGTAATTTAATCATACTCTACTGTTTTGAATAAAAACAATGTTATGTATTAGAAACAATTATAATTGTGTTTTATTAGCCAGAAATAAATGACTATACATCTCCATGGTATAGAGGACAAAAGAATATTACTATTGCTCTTATAATATAAAAATAAAGCACCTCCTAATTAGGTTCTGTTGGCAAAGATACCCTGATCACTCAAATAAAGGGAGCATTTTGTGTGATCCCGGAACTTAGGTAGTTTTTAATGTGCATTCATGTATTGTCAGAGGGATCTGCCCCTTCCTAGACATTGGTGTTTCAATGCCTTGATGGTCATGTAGTTTTCAGGGTTTCCGGGGCCACGTTCCGCCCTTCCCGCCGCGGCCTTGCTGTCGCCGTGTGTGTTCCTGCCCCGCGGGCTTGCCCGACTCCCGGTTTTGCTGCGTGGTTTTTCCCCATGCGGGCCATGCTGCCCCTCCATCTTTGTTTGCTGCCCGATCCTTGTTGCTTTCCACTCTTTTAAATTCCCACAGTGTGCAGCGGGGTTTGGGGCTTTCTTTCCCAAATCCCCTTCCGCGTTGTTTATAAGCCTGCCCCTTTCCCTACACTCCCTGCCTGATCTTTTGTTGCATTTTGTGTTTAGAGATGGGGAATCTCTAAAAAATTGGGTTTTGGTCACTTCGCCAAATTTTCCCAACAAAAATAAATTGGGTTTTCCAAAATTACTTCGGGACGAATCGCTTTTAAAAAAACAGCTATTTCCAGGCTGCAAGAGCCTGCAGGGGCCGGTAGAAGTTGTCCCATTTTTTAAATTTCAAGGGGTTTGGGTTGGGGCCCCTTTCATACAATGTTGTGTTTTTTATTTGCACGCACATGACTGCCGCCGCTCTTGGGAATCGCTTCACTATAAAAATTCCCTGGGAACTTAAGGGGGCCCAAAACTGTAAAAAAAAACTCAAGCGGGAATGTACCGAAAAAAGTCATGCCAGCGATAGCGGGAAAAAAACAGCGGGAGGGGCTCAGGTGGCAACATTAGTGACAGAGTTTGGGGGGTGACGGGGCAGCCACAGCATGCATGGGGTCAGCGAGGGGCACAATGACATTCGGGGAGGGAAAAAAAACGGGAGTAGGCCATAGATTTGGGCAAAAATGACACAGCAGGGGAGGGACAGCAGAAAGCACATGAGGTCAGCAGGGCACAATGACATTCTGGGGGTAGAAAAAAACGGGATTTGGGCCCCACGGGTTTTGGCACAAAAAACAGTGGGGGGGAGGTCCGGCAGCAGCAGCTTTGAGGCCAGAGAGTGGCAAAATGCCCATTCGGAGGGGGAAAAAAACAGTAGTGGGGCCCACAAAGGGGAAACAATGACAGAGAGTGGGGGTCACGGCCCCAGCAGCATGATCAGACAGGGGGCATTTTTGACAAGTGGAAGGGCACGGAAAGAAAGCAGCATGGGGTTTAGGCGTAGCAAAAATGACATTCTGGAGGTGGCAAAAAAAAGTAGTGGGGCAACAGAGGGCACAATGACACAGTTTGAAGATGACGGCAGCAGTGGGCATGAGGTCGGGGGAACAGGGGGCAAATACACAGTTTTGGGGGAAAATGGCGGGAAGCAGCATGGGGGTCAGGCAGTGGCACAATGCATTCGGGGAGGTGGAAAAAAAGGGAGTGGGGCCAAAAGATGGCACAATAAACGGGTGTGGAGGTCACGGAAAGCAGCATTTAATAGGCCCAAGGAAAGTGGCCCCCAATGACATTCTGGAGGGGCAAAAGCAGTAGTGGGGCAAAAGGGAGGGGCAAAAAGGGACAGGAGTGGGAGGTGATCGGCACCCCAAAGGCAAAAATGAGGTCAGACAGGGCACAATGACATTCTGGAGGTGGCAAAACAGAAAGTAGGCCCCCAAAGGGGAAAAAATGACGGGAGAGTGGAGGGCCCACAGCAGCGCGAAATGAGGTAAAGGAGTGGCACAATAAACCCAGTGTGGGGGGCACGCAGCAGCAGAAAAGAGGCCCAGGCGGTGGCAAAATTGACATTTGGAGGTAGCAAAAACAGAATTAGGCCACAAAAGGGGGCACAATGACCCCAGTGTGGAGGTCACGGAAAGCACAGCAAAGGTCAGAGAGTGGCAAAAATTACATTTTTGGAGGGGGAAAAAAACAGAAATGGGCCAGAGATTTGGACAATGACAGGAGTGGGAGGTGACGGCGGCAGGAGCAACAGCATGGGGTAAAAGAGTGGCACAATGAAACAGTGGAGGGCACGGCAGCAGCACATGAGGTCAGGCATTTGGCAAAAATGACATTCTGGGGGTGGCAAAACAGTGTAGGCCACAGAGGGGCACAATGACAGAGAGGGGAAAGGTCACTGCAGCAGCAGCATAAAAGGTCAGGAGTGGCCAAGGCCCAAAAGTGTGGAGGGCACGGCGGGCAGCACATGAGGTCAGGCAGTGGCACAATGCCCTTTTCTGGAGGTGGAAAAAAACGTAGTAGGCCCCCCAGAGTGGCCAATGACACGGGGTGGGGGAAGAACACGGCGCAGCCCAGCAGCAGCATGGGTCAGACAATGGCAAAAATTAATTCTGGAGGTGGCAAAATCTGGAGTAAACCACAAAAGGGGCCCACAAGAAACGTGGGGGGATGTCACGGCCCCAGCAACAGCAGCAGCAGCGAGGTCATAGAGTGGCACAATGAGTGTGGTGGGTGGCTTTCCAGTCCCTTTGGGGGAAAATGGTTGGTGGCAGATGGGGAAATTTCAGCAGATGTGGGGGCATCAGGCGGGGGGCGGGAAACAGAATAGTGGGGTGAGGCAGGGAGTTTTTAACCCAGACCCCCTTTTCTCACCGTTTTTGAGGCGAAAAAAGGCTGATAAAAGTCTGACGCCTAAGGGAAAAATTTGGGGGGTTTGGGAAATCCTGGCCGGGTCCAAAGCCCTGATTCATTTTTGACAAAAGGGCAGCGTTCAACATTTCCCGTGGACAAGCGGGTTTTTCCTTGGGGTAACGATGGGCCCCCGCCGCACCGAACACCCGCTTTGTTTCCACACTACTGGCCGGGCAGGCAGCTTATTTTCCCCTCAAAAATCGGCAAGTTGCGGCCACACATCGAGGGTGGCTGCCCAGTAGTCCAAAGGGGGTCTTCCCAAATTTGGGGGGGCAGAGTGCTTGGCCCAAAATAGGCCACCCCCTGTTGGTTCAGGGACTGCTTTCCCGGTCCTCTGTGCTGGGTGGCGACCCGCCCTTTCCCCAAATAGGAAAGGGGAAGGAACTCTCATCAGTGACTCCCGACTTAGGTTATGCTGGGTGGAGGGTGGTACTGCTCCTACCCTCCCCCCCACCTTCCCCCCGCCCCGCTATTTAGCGCTGAAAGAACCCCCCGGGGCCCCGGGCCTGCGCGAGGGACATGCCCCCACATAGGCAGCGGCCCCAAATGACTACGGGGATTTCCCCATAGTATTTGAGTTGGTCCCTCCCCCCCCAGGGTGCTGGGAAAAAAAGGGTCCCATTTTGGGGCCGGTAAACGAGGGCCAATTTTGGGGGGAGACCAAGGGAAATTTTATCCCCCCTTTCCGGATGCTGCTAATTTGGGGTGTCACCTTTGCCAGGGAAAACAGCATGGGTGCGGGCCATCTGCACAAATGCCCCCGAGGGGCTCCCTGCCCCCCATCTCCCCTGTTACTGCCACGGTTTCTTGCCGGGGGCACTGCCCCATCTTCCTCCTCCCCCATCTCCCTCCTCAAAAAAACACCCTGCTCCCCCCTTCCCCCTCTTTTCACCTGGGGGAGAAAATCCACTCAATTTCAACCCGACAATGGCCCTTTTTTTTGGGTTCCCCCAAGTTCCTTCTCCTCCTCCCCCCCTCCATTTCAGTCCCCACCGGAAATCATGTGGCCGCGAGATGTAGTTGCCACATCTCCGTCCCCTGCCCCCGACAGATTTTTTTAAACATCTTTTTCCCAGGGGGAAAAGAAGCATGGAAATTCGTTATTCATCCCGAATCCTGGCAACTGACAAAAAAGTGGCCCTTCCCCCAATGGCCCCCAACAAACGGCAGGTGTCACGCATGAGCTGCCACTGGCTGACACCAAGTTACACAGGGGAGTACTCCTGTCCCCCTGGTGATAAAAAAATCGTTAAGGGGCCAGAAGCAATTCACCCAGTGGGCCGGTAAAGGACATGTACTGGCCCCCTGACCGTAGTTACAGCTCCAGACGTCCGGCTGCCGTCCCACTTGGAACAAACCGATAAGCTCAAGGACTGGCCCACCTTCTGTTCTACATATTTATGAAGTGCTGGTACTGCCTTTTTGGAAAAGAAATTACGGCTTGGAACACTCCCATCTCGGCTCAGCACAAGCCATTAGTTTTTGAATGGTGCAGAGTCACCATTTGGAAAGGGAGGGACTGCAGTACCAACAATTGGACAGGAGCCGGTCAGCTTCTGCAACCTTAGGATGGTTGGACGCATATTGTTGTCTCTCTGCAATCGCCTCGCTGAAGGGACTGCTGGCGCCATGAGTAGGAGGAGCAGGAGCATCTGGACCGGGAGATGATGTCAAAGAGAAACAGCTCCCTTCTGCAGGGGCCCGGTGGAGCCATGACTGGCTGCAATGATATGCGTGCCACTGGGCGCTGCTGCTGCTGTTGCTGCGTGGCAGGATGGACCACCACATCTGAGCCACGTTTCTCCCAGGTCACCGGATGGTGACGCTGCATGTGTTGAAGCAGGGCCCGTGGGTGCCAACGTTAGCTCCCTGGCCACGCTTCCACTTTCTGCCACAGATTCTACATATACCCATATTCGGTCCTCCGGTGTCTTAGAAAAGAACTGCCACACCGTGAGTAGCTGATTTTACCGCCAATGCTCCCCCACTGAGTGACTACTGCCGCCGCTGCTTCGCTGAGCCCCTGTGCCGCTACTTTCTTGGACCTGCGAAGCGGGTTTTTTTTACCCCGTGGCCGCTTGGCTCCCGACCTCACACCTGCTATCCTGCTGACTCACGGCCACACAACCCACTTGCTGGCTGCGCCGCTGCCTGAAGCGCAAGCTGACGCCCTCTTCTCCTGACGATGATGAAGCCCTTGCCTCACCCGGCCCCCAAGTGCGGTCGGCTACATCATCATCTTTTGTGTTTCATCGTCATGCTGTTCTCATCACCGGTTTGGTATGCAGAGGCTGACCCCTCACAACATGACCTCCCATGCCACTCTCAAATCTTTTACTTTGCCGCTACTGCAAGAAGCAGGGGATATTGGACCCATTTCTTCGCTGCCAAAGTAGCTGCTAAACTGCCCTCCTCAAATTGTTCATCCTCACTATATAGTGGCGCTGAGCTCAGCCCACATAGTAGATCTCTGGCTGAGGGAACCGGATGGGACAGAGGCGGGTTGAGGACAGGTGAGGGCCGCTGACCCGCTCCTGGGCCATACCAACTAAGGGTTCTGTCTGACGTTCCCACCGACTCTTGGCTAGGGTTGTCAGATGTCATCTGGGGGAAATGGGTGACCTAGTCAACCAATCAAGAACCATTGGGTTGCTAAACAACACACGGCTGCTAGATGACAGCGGCAGTTGCGGCCTCAACGAGTGACCCCTGCTGCGAAGTCCCCTTGCTGTGCTGCGACCTGGGCCTGCTCCAGGAATGTTTGTGCCTCTGCCACTCGCAGGTGAAGAGCCTGCCACCTCTCTGTCTGACATACTGTTTGTTCTGAAATGTACAGACAAATGTTTGATGAAGATATCTGTGTTTTGATAAATACACACCCTATATTTGACTCCAAAATGTGCCCAAATAACAAGCTTGGGTAACCCTTGGATATAATTGTGCTCCAAATGGCCAGGAAAAATTTACTTGTATGTGTCGTTTTAAAAAAACTGTGTTTTTTTACTGAATGTAAAAAACCAAACAGGCTTAATTAACCCTTTGGATATGAATTATGCTACAGGCAAAATTGCTTCTTTGGCGGTGAAAAAAGAACGTTTCTTTTACTAAGTACAACTGCAGAAAAATACGTAGTTAACCCTTGGATGTAAATTGCACAAAAGAATTGAGCAACCAAAAATACCAGCTTTGTGCGTGTTACAATGGCGTGTATTTTACGCTACACAACAAGAGAAAAACTTGTAATTAACCGTCGCATGTGAATTATGCTACAGGCAAAATGTCTTTTTTTTGGCGGTGAAAAAGACGGTTTATTTCAGTCACCACAACAGCAGAACAATGCTTAATTAACCCTGGATGTAAATTGCGCAAATGAATTGAGCATCCAAAAACTACCAGCTTTGTAGCGTGTTACAATGGCGTGTATTTTACGCTACACAACAAGAGAAAAACTTGTAATTAACCGTCGCATGTGATTTATGCTACAGGAAAAATGTCTTTTTTGGCGGTGAAAAAGACGGTTTATTTCAGTCACCACAACAGCAGAACAACGCTTAATTAACCCTGGATGTAAATTGGTAAAAGAATTGAGCAGCCAAAAACTACCAGCTTTGTAGCGTGTTACAATGGCGTGTATTTTACGGTACACAGCAAGAGAAAAACTTGTAATTAACCTTCGGTTGTGAATTATGCTACAGGCAAACTGTCTTTTTTGACACTGAAAAAGATGGTTTATTTTAGTCACCAAAAACAGCAGAACAACGATTAAATTAACCCCTGGATGTAAATTGCGCAAAAGAATTGAGCAGCCAAAAAATATCAGCTTTGTAAAGTGTTACAATGGCGTGTATTTTACGCTACAAACAAGAGAAAAAACTTGTAATTAACCTTCGCTTGTGAATTTATGCTACAGGAAAAATGTCTTTTTTGGCGGTTTAAAAAGACGGTTTCTTTTTAGTCACCACAGCAGCAGAAACAACGCTTAATTAACCCCTGGATGTAAATTGCGCAAAAGAATTGAGCAGCCAAAAATGAAGTGGTATTTTTTATTGTAAAAACGCTGTTTCTTTAAATGAATACAAAAGGAACAGGCTTAGATCACCTTGGGTATTCAATGTGCTGTGAGCAGATAGCATTAAAATGTATATGCAGCTGCACTGGGGGCACACTGGACTTCAGATCCAATACCCCCCAAAATCAGAAATAGAACGTTAAGAGAGCAGTCTCTGAGACCCAAACTGTGATTACCCCCAAAAATCGCTGTATAATATGAGTTCTTTAGTATCAGCTATCATAAGCAGCCACGGCAGCACCTCCCTACTCAGTACAGTGAGAGCGGTATGAGCTCCCGCGTCGTGCCGGACTTATATAGTGCGGTGACGTCAAAGAATCCCGCGGTCTTGATTGGCTTCATCTCTGCACATGTCATGCAGGCTATGCCCTTCTTCTCCCAAGTTTTTTTGGCCCATGCAACGCCATGTGCTCGCAGCCATTTTATCAATCAAAAGCACACTTCGTTCACGCGAGGTACCTCAAAGTTCGACTTTGTTCCTAACCGAAGTTTTCCTGAAATTCTAAACGAATTCCACTTCGTTAGAATCAATTCGCCCATCTCTAGTTGTTTTGTTAGTGTCTCATGTTGTGCAGTTGTTGCTGTGTGTTTTCTTATCTTGTTTGTTAGCAGTCCGGTGTGCACACGCTGTCTTGTTTGTATCCTTATGGTATACCCTATATTTGGTTAGTCTCTATGTTGGTCTCCTTGTGTCTGTGTCTTTGTCTGAGTTTCCTTGCCTTGTTCTCTGCCTGTATTCTTGCCCTGGTCGTGCCTTGGTTCCTTGCCTGCATTTAGCTTAAGTCTCTGTTCATGTTCTTGGTGTTGTTTCCAGTCTGTCTATGTATTGTTCCGTTGCCTTACGTTTAACCCTCCTGGTTGACATCTGTTTTGTCCTGTCTTTATCTGTTTGTACCAGAGATTTGGAAACAGCTCCAGTGCTCTTAACAGCATAGCTGCAGGGAGGTTTTGGGGACGCCTGCTCCAGGAGGGGTGGGGCAGATCCTGCATCAGAGATATTTCTCCTCTCAAGATACTGTGATATAACCCCAAATTTTAATCCTGCGTAGCCAGCATCCACAACAGCCTCAGTTAAGGATGTCAGTTACTTTTGGGGTGCACGTTTGCATTTCTAACTCATATTGGTGCTTTCAAGCCATTGTGATATAGCCCCAAATTTTATTCCTGTGTAGCCAGCATCCACAACAGCCTCAGTTCAGGGTGTCCTTTTCTTTTGGGGTGCATGTCTGCATTTCTAACTCATATTTCTCCTCTCAAGCAATGCTGACATGGCACCCAATTTTATTTCTGTGTTGCCATCCTCCACAGTCTGAGTCTAGGGTGTCCCTTCCTTGTGGGGCGTTGTTCTGTATTTATTACTTATTTTAGTCCTCTCAAGCTTCGGTGAAATAGCACCCTATTTTTTTTATGCGTTGCCTGCCACCAGTGTCCTAGGATGGGGGGTTGACCTTTGTTGTGGGGTAAACTGCATCATAGACAGCTACGTTCATCTCTCATAAGAAATCACTATTCTATAGAATGTATTCTATTTGTACCCCTGTTTGTCAGTTGTGGTCAAATATCACATTTATTCCATATTCTATAGAAAACATTTGTAATTCTATCCGTGATTGTCTGTTGTCTGAAAAGACTGCAGTTGTTAGATAATTTGTAGACAATTATCATATTTGTACTCCTGTTTTTCAGTTGGGGGAAAATACCACATTTATTCCATATTCTGTTGAAAAAAATTCAATTTCTATCTATGATTGTCAGTTGTCCGAAAAGACCGCAGTTCTTAGATAATTCGCAGAAAAATTTGATGTTTTTACTCCTGGTTGTCAATGGTTGGAAAAGACCCCATTTAATCCATATTACGTATAAAAAATATATATTTATACAACTGTTTGTAAGTTGTCATAAAAGACCGCAGTTCTTAGAAAATCTGTAGGAAATAGTCAATTGCTAGTCCTACTCTGTGGTTGTACAGCTCAGAGAGTGAAGGAAGCGCACTGTTGAGTGGGTGTTACGGTTCTTCCACAAGACCGCATTTCACAACTATTCGATAGAAACAATTCTGTTTCTTATCCTAGCTGGCAGTTGGAAATTAGAGGGATTTCAGAACACCTGTGATTTGCTGTCTTTGCAGTAAACGTTTTAATAAGAGATTTTTAAAATATCTTCCAGACCTTTTTAATATTTATCTTTCTGAACATGGAGGGACCTGCAGGTTGGAAGTGAGCAAAGAGGGGGGTAGGACGTGGAGCTAGAGGTACAAGAGAAGACGCTCCTTCCATTGCCGCGGACAACACGCAAGCGAGCACATCATCAGTTGCATCGTCAGGCCTGTCATCGCTGGGTCGGTTACCTGTGAATCTCAGTAATGAAGAGCGTCGCCAATCTGTTCTTCAGTGGTTAACCCAACCTGCATCCAATGTTTTTACCTCCTCGTCCTACCAGTCATGGCCACAAATGTCGTCATCATCATCGTCAGCATTCGTCCAACCTGAAGCAAAAGCATCCCAAATGTCAACCCATGTACAGACCACTGTGGATAATCCATGTTCTGAAGAGCTCTTTGATGACACAATGCGGTTGGGGTCAGAAAGCATTTCAAAAGATCAAGAAGCCTAAGAGGTTGATTTTGTCTGCTCTGACGCACAATCGCTGATGCTGTCAGAGGAGAAGGAAGCTGGTCAGTCAGTACAAATCCCGAGCGGTTGGCAATGCCTTGCAGTGCCTGTGGCTTCTAGCCCGCAGCTTCAGGATGTAGACTGTCAGGACGAGGAAGTCATCTGTGATGATGATGATGTTGATAATGACATTGTGGATCCAATGTGGTCTTTTCAGCAGTATCTGCTTGCGAGCGCCTCATCAGTGGACGAGGAGGAAGATAATGGGGTAGTGTCGGAACGGGTCCGGCCTCAGAAAGGGAGAGGGTGGTCGCACAAGTCCGCTGACATTAATCCGCCAGCCATGGTCAGTGGTGGCAACAGAAACACTGCTACTAGGTTATCACCGTCGAAGAGGTCCAGGACCTGTGAAGCCTGTGCTTCGATCGAGCCTCAGATTCGCTGACCGACGTCATATGCCGGTTTTGCTGTCAACGTACCAGTAGAGGCAAGAATCTAAAGTGTTTAACCACCATGAACATGAATAGGCACATGCATCTAAAGCAAACATCTAAAGCAAGAGGAGCCACTTGGAGAAAAAAGGCCACATAGGTCCTGGGCTTCCAATCACTATGACATCTTCTGTCTCCTCCTCCACCACTTCCAAGACCAAGCATTCCTCTGCTGCCCATTTCCCTCAGCGGCATGAGCAAGGATCTGCCCCAGTGCCACAGATTTGAGGTGGAGGAGGAAGACGAGGAAGATCTGTTTAGTGTCCCTCGACCCCGAGGCTTGGAACATCCTGGCTGCATCTCTCACATGAGTGCTTGGATACTCCATTTCCTCCAACATGATTCACGCATCAAGGCCATCAATATGAACAGCAGTTACTGGGTGGCCACCCTCCTTGATCCACGTTACAACGCGAAATTCAGCACTTTCCTTCCACCCACACAAATTGACAGTAGAATGCAGGAATTGGAGACTGTGCTCATTGATCAACTCGAGACATCTGTTGCGTCTGCTTCACGTTCTAATGTCACGGTGAAACAACGTCAGCAACGTCGCAGCAGTAGAGTGGCAAGCAGCCGTAGCAGCAGCAGGCATTGTTGCAGAAGCCTAATGGGTGACCTCTGGCAATCCTTATTTACCACCTTACCAATGCCTTTTAATGCAGGGCACAAATCAGACACACAGAGACCGGCTTAAGATCATGGTCCACGACTATCTTCATCTCAACACCGATGTTTTTGGACATGTTCCGGACCCAATCGACTTCTGGGTATCCAAAATGGATGAATGGTCTGAGCTTGCTCACCACGCCATAGAGGTGTTATCCTGCCCAGCAGCCAGCATGTCACGAGCGGTCCCCAGGTCGGGCCACGGGCGCGCTCAGGCTTCTACTGTGCCCCCAGCTGCAGGGACGAGTGGCGCTGCGGTCCATGGAACGGCCCACGGGTGCACTCGCTCTCCTGCACAGCCCAACTTACCTGGTCGTGCTCCTGAATCCCCGAGACTTCCCAGCCGGCCAGTGCGCGTGTCCCCGCTCCTTAGGGCGAGCGCACAGCGGCTCTCTTTAATTTAAAAGGCCAGCGCACCGGCAATTGGTTATTGCCGGTCGCTGACCCTATATAAGGTAGTTCCTTGCGGAACGTCCCCGCCGGACCTTTAGTGCTATTGCCTATTGTGAAAGCGTTTCCTGAGTCTGTTCTGATTATCATTTACCGTACATTCTTGCCTCCGTTCCTCGACCACGAATCTTTGCCGCCTGTCCTGACCTCACCGCCTGTCCCCAACTACGAGCCTGCCTTACGATTCTGTACCACGCTAAACCTCGACTGCCTCCGCAAGCAAGTCACGTCAGGGGTAGCGACCTGATAGACTCCCGCTGCAGCAAGTCAATCCCGCTTCACGGCGGGCTTTTGTGAACACCGAGACCTACTTAGATTTCGCTCCCTGGCGTGGCTAACACCATCGCTGGCGGTGGTCCAGTGGATCCACTACTGTGCACCGTGACACAGCGTCATCTCTGAGTGGACCTTCAGCACAGCTGGAGGAGTGATAACAGACAAACGTGTCCAGCTTTCCACAGAGAATGTGGTTTTTAACTGGCATTTCTTCGTCACAATTTTAAACAGTGGCTGAAAGGTCATGTTTATAATTTTTGGGGTCATGGTGCTGTAAAAAAAAGCTATAATCCTGGTCCTATTGTAAAAAATTTCGTTTCTAACAAGAATTTCTTCTTCATAATTTTCAACAGTGGCCAAAAGGTCATTTTTCTAATTTTTGGGGTCATGGTGCTGTAATAAAAAAACAGCTATAATCCAGGTCCTATTCCCAAAAATGTTTTTAAAAAACTATTTTATTTGGCTAATTTTATTGAGTGTTGAAAAGGTCATTTTGCTGCTTATGGGGTCAAGCAGCTGCAAAAGACTGCGATATTCAAGGTTCTTGTCACGGTTCACGCCGTGGTCCCCTGCCATGGACTGCCAGCGTGTCGTGCCTTCCTGGTACTTGCCTGTCCTATTGCTTCCTGGGGTCCTGTGTGCGCACTTTGCCTCCTAGGGCGCGTGTGCCGCAGCTTCCTGCCTTTTATTGGTTTCCTGTCCTATGCACCTTCCTCTTTACCTATGACCCCTGACTATAAGAGGAAGTTTCTGCCTTTGCTCTGGGTCAGTCAATTGCAGTCCTGTGCATTGCAGTCTCATGCTGAGTCCATCTTTAGCTCCTGCCAGTGTCTCTGGACTTAACCCCTGAGATGCTGGTCCAGTTCCTGCATTCCATCAGAGCTCCTGACCATATGTCTGTCGTCTCCTGCTCTCCTGTGTCTGCTGTATCCTGCCATGATCCCTGGTCTGTATGTGCTCTCCTGCTGTATCCTGCTGTGATCCCTGGTCTGTACCTACTGTATCCTGCCGTGTTACCTGTCCTGTTCCTGCCGTATCCTGATGTTGCTATGTGTACGTTTATTCCGGCTGTATCCTGCTGCACATGCTACCTATGTTCATGTCTACCACCGCCTGTGTTCCTGTCCTGCACCTCGGCTGTCACCGCAGGTAGCCACGTCGGGGGTAGCGACCTGGGGATCCCCGTAGCGAAGTCCGTCCCGCTTTGCGGCGGGCTCCGGTGAAGTCCAGGGGCCCCTTAGACTCCGCTCCCTGGCGTGGTCTCCATATACCATCTTGCCTGCGGGGATCACAGAGGAACCACACCCAGATGGCAGCGGTTGGCGCTTCGGCGTACGTTGGTTGTCGCCGTACCATTACAGAATGGACTGACCATGGATCCCGCCGTGGTGACCTGCCCAGAGCGTCCGTTGCCTAGCTCATGGTCTCGCCCAGAGCGTCCGTTGCCTAGCTAATGGTCCCGCCCGGAGCGTCCGTTGCCTAGCTCATGGTCCCGCCCAGAGCGTCCGTTGCCTAACTCATGGTCCCGCCCAGAGCGTCCGTTGGCTAGCTAATGGTCCCGCCCAGAGCGTCCGTTGCCTAGCTCATGGTCCCGCCCAGAGCGTCCGTTGGCTAGCTCATGGTCCCACCCAGAGCGTCAGTTGCCTAGCTCATGGTCCCACCCAGAGCGTCCGTTGCCTAGCTCATGGTCTCGCCCAGAGCGTCCGTTGCCTAGCTCATGGTCCCGCCCAGAGCGTCCGTTGCCTAGCTCATGGTCCCGCCCAGAGCATCCATACCAGTTTTGTTGCTTTCCCGCCCTGAGTCCCCTCCCTTTCTTGCCTGGTGCCCCATTTGTTTCCTCCCATGCACCTCCTTATCTTGGTGTTCCCTATACTGACTATATACAGCCTGTACTTGGTTCTGGGGTTGCCCCCGTAGATGTTGCGGGCCCCTGACATAGGTGTAATGCTATTTTTGTGTTTTGGTGGGGGATGTGGGGGCTTTGAGGGCGGGGGGGGGGTACTGTCAAGGTTCATGCCGCAGTCCCCTGTCATGGACTGCCAGCGTGTCGTGCCTTCCTGGTACTTGCCTGTCCTGTTGCTTCCTGGGGTCCTGTTTTGCGCACTGGGCTCTAGGGCGCCAGTTGGGGGCGGCAAACTTCCTGCCTTTTGCTCTGAAAGGGAGGGTTTTCAGCCAGCCCAAAAAAAGCAGTGGGGAAAGGTTTAAAAACTGAGGGATTTTGAAAATCCGTGAACCCAGTTGCGGTTTGTTTTCCTTATAAAAAGTGTTTTTTTTTGTGTGGGGACTATTAAATTTTATTCATATATCTTCTTGGTAAATCCCCAAAGAGTTCCAAAGATTGACAATGCTGGCCAGTGCACAACCCGGAATGTTTTTGGGCCCTATTGGCAAAAAATTTTGAGGGGGGGAAAAGCGTGCAAAGGGTGTGTGCACAATTTCACATTTTTGAAGCCCCCGGGTCCCCGGATCAAATGGGAAGTGGCCCAAAACTGAGGGGTCCCTTGCCATCTTTTGGGAAGGGGAGTTTTGCTTCACTGAGCAATCACTCGCAGGTGTAGATGCTGGGGGGGGGGGTTTGGTTGCATGGAGGGTTTCAGGGAAAATGAGGCGTAGCTGGGATAACAGTAAGAAAGAAGGGGTAGGGGAATTGTGTCAGGGAGGGTAATTTTTGAATTTGGGACCCCCCAAACAAATTTTGCAAGATTTGGGAGTTAAAGGGGGTATTGGGGTAGAAAAAACTTTTTGCAAACAAGGGCATACCCCCGTCTTTTCTCCGTAAGATGGGGGGGAAAAGGAGTGCGGTCAGGCTAGACCCGGGGTGGTAGTTGGGGGGTCCAGATTTTGGGGCACAACAGGGCAAAACTGCCCCAAAAACCGGGATCGGTTTGAAAAAATAGGGTTGGGTTTTCCTGGGGGCCGAGGGGTTTGAAATATCGCGGTGGGGGTTTACAGTTTTCTGAGTGGGGGGGTGGTGAGAATCCAGCTGTCTTTGGGGACT
>JAODAL010018840.1:0-73607 GCA_025379985.1 Phyllomedusa bahiana
AGCATCGGAGCCGCGACACCGAAAAAAAAGGAGCTGTTTGAAAACCCCCCAAAAAATCGAAAATTATTCACAAACCATTTTTTGTTATTACCTAGAAAGGACCAATATATCTACAACCTGTGTGGTGAGACTACCCCTATAACCCTATTCATTAAAATTTTTTAACTGTTATTTGCACCTTTAGGTAGTGCTCTATGTAGCCGAGTGCTGCTAAAGTGGATATACATATTATTAACAGGGTCTTCTCACTACAAAGATTAGCTTTCAACATTAAGGGACTGTTAATTGAAGACAATTTCTAAATATATTGTTTTCCTCTGTATCGGATGAAAGAGCAGAGTGATGTCACCCCACGGACAGACTGATGGGACTGAGCTCTGGAAAAAAGCGAATTATTTCTAACAAGATTAGCATCTATTTACAGATTAACCCATTGTATTCAGTCCTCACAGCACTTATAGCTATTGTTTAAGGAGGATTAGCTCTCCAGTAGGTGTCATGGTAACAGCTCAGCTCGAAATTTAACATGCTAATCACTGCCATAGAACCCCTCACAACCGGAGTACACAGAGTAACTGTTAACTACTTGTGAGTTGGTGAAACAGCGTGGTGATAAAAACCTTTTAAAGGGATTGTCTTACTGAAAAGACAAATCTTAGAAATTGACCCCAATTGTATAAAATAACACAAAAAATGTACGTACCTATTCAATCCCTCGCCAATCCAGTGGCAAAACTCAAGCCGTTGGTTTTGTCTTTGGCTACAGTGTTCATGTACTGTCCAGAAGTAAAACATCAGTGGACCCAAAGGCTATATGCCGATTCATTGAACCAGAAGGGCCAGGGGGAACACAAACATTTTATGTCTCAAGAATACCGAGGGAGAATTAGAAAAGGCTCCTAGAAAAAAATCAATTATATATTGAAAAACCTATTATGAGAGGCTATACTCTCAACCAGAGTGTGATATGAGTCAGGGTAGTACATTCTTGAGTTCAGTCCAATTGCCCATAATTTAAGGGGAGGACAGAGATAGGTTAAACGCAGATATCACAGACGAGGAAATTAGAGATGTGATTAAAAATTTACCATCACACAAGGCTCCTGGCCCAAATGGATACACAGGTGAATTCTACAAATTGCTGCAGGAAGATTTGGTGCCCACTCTGCGGGAGGTGTTTGGGGAAATAATCAACACACGCAAAATGCTAGCGTCCGGGGATACGGCATACATTAAAGTTTTACATAGAAAAGGACCCCATAAAACCAGAATTGTATTGTCCCATGTCACTAATAAATCAAAACAAAGATTTTTTTCAAGGTAATGGCAAACAGGTTGGCCAGTATTATGCCCAACATAATAGGGGACCATCAAACGGGATTTATCAAAGGGCGCTCGGGGGTTAAAAATATCAGAACAGTCCTATCAGCTCTGGGGGTGGTCAAGAGACAGAGAATGCTTTTTCACCAGCTCTTCTTGCAAAAGACGCTGAAAAAGGCATTTGACAACGTTAATTAGAGAAGGCTCAATATGGTTCTGGACAAAATTGGAATAACTGAAAATTTCAGGGATTACTTAAATGCAATGTATAGTGTGCCTCAAGCAAGAGTACATACCCCTGGATTCATTTCATCCAGGGCTGTGGAGTCGGCAAGCCGAAGCCCCGACTCAGACTCCTCAATTTCCCAAACCTCCGACTCCTGACTCCCTCATACATGGCGCATGTTTAAGTGATAACTTTACTGTAGTAAAATGGTAATATCTGACTGCTTATCACCTTATGATACAATAAACAAGCTATTTAGGTAAAAACAGACACTCACAGGCAAAAAGGGTAACAATGCTTTTGATCTTTTGAACACTTGTGGGTAGAGTTGAAGAAAAAGCTGTATTTGTATCCAAAGTCCAGTCTGCACCAACATTGGGAATGTGTAGAAGAGACCTGGGATCAGATTTTGGTCAAGATATGCTTGAATCTGATTCAGAGCCCAGAAGGATTCAGGCAGTATTGAAAACCAAAAGGTGGATTTCCCAAATACTAACAAACTAATAAAAAAATTTAAAACTTTGATTTTTAGGAGCAAAATTTTAACTAAGCAGATGCTAAATACTTGCAAGTCAAATTTATGTATAATATGGGTCAGATGACTGTATATACAATTACAGTAGCCTCATGTACAAAGCTGCAGTGGATGGTGAGATATGGAGCCTGAAAGTCGCAAGTTCAAACCATTGTTACCATTTTGCTTGTCAGTGTAAAATATATTTATTGGACATGACTTTAGGACACAAAAAAAATTTGTAAATATGCAAAAACACTGCAGGAACATTTTTTGAAGTCTCTGAATTTGTTCTGAGAAATATATTGCCTCCATCAGATCCTGTAAACATGCCCTTCCAACATCTGATCTCATTATTTCCAGGCTAGAGAACGGCCTCTCTACAAAAATACTTGGGTTTGGAGGCAAAGCTGTGACCAGAGGGGCAACATCTCTAAATGTCAGGGTATAAAGGAATTGCCTCAGCCACAGTCAGTTTTGATGAATGGTTAAACTCTTCTACTTCTTTGAAAACAGGTGAAACATTTTGCTGAAATCTGTTTGCTATGGGAGCAGAATCTTTTCCCCTGGGGCAGCGCTTTGCCTGCTCCATGTCATCAATTACACTCCTCATGTGATAAGGCTGAAGATATGGGAAGCAGCAACTGGCCGGACCCAATTCCTCTTGCTCTTTGCACTGCATCGAACTAACTGGACCAACTTATTATATATTTTGGGAGTCTGAGTCGGTCCATTTTATGACGACTCCGACTCCTGCAAAATAGGCACCGACTCCGACTCCACAGCCCTGATTTCATCCCCAATTTATTTGCAGAAGGGTACTAGGCAGGGTTGTCCAATGTCACCTCTATTATTCAACCTGGCCTTGGAACCTCTTGCAAGTCTACTTAATTTGGGAATATATCAAGGAATCAAAATGGGTACTATAGAGACAAAATTGGTCTGTTTTGCAGATGATATAATATTATTTCTGGGAGATCCCAAGAACCAGGTAGAGAAAGTATTAGATGCTTTGTAACGATATAGCAGCTTCTCAGGATATAAGATTAATTGAGATAAATGCCAACTTCTGCAACTGGGGAATGGAAAGGCTTTGAGCAGTCAGGAACTGGGAGTGGAGGTGGTAACATCTCATTTGACCTATCTGGGCATCAAGATTGGCCATAGACCAGATATGACATATCAATTAAATTATCCACCCTTGATAGCGAAAATAACAAACGAACTGGAAAAATGGAGAGACCTACCACGGACTTTGATGGGACGAGTTCAGCTCATCAAAATGTTAGCTTTGCCCGCCTTTTGTATCCGTTGCAAAATCTACCGATCCTACTGCAGCACAGGGATGTGAATAAATTAAGAAAAGCGTTCACGTTTTATTTGGAGGGGCAAACAGCCGCGGATAGGTTACAGAAACGGCGATAGTGGGGAAAATATGTGGGGGGGGGGGCCGCAATTACCAGATACTAGATTATATAACCTTGCAGCAATGTGGAGACACATTTGAGATTGGATTACAGGAACTGATATACTCTCAAATGGGGAATTAGAGGCCCAGCTAGCGGGTCAGATTAAGTTGTACATACGCCGTACAAGTTACATCCACCTGAAGTGAAACACAGTATAGTCTTGAGGGATACGCTGGCATCTTGGAGGCATATTAGGAAAATTACATTTCATGTACATTTCATACATCATGCCTTTATGGGATCTTCCAACCTTTAAATCAGGAAGAGAAAATAAATTATACCGGGAATGGCGGCAAAGAGGCATAGAAAAATTAGGAGATGGACTTTGACGTCTTGGGAAAGTTTAGCTGACAAATTTTCTTTAAGAAAACAGCACTTTTTACAATATGGACAACTCAAACTTCTGTAGGGAAGGGGTGTTCAATCTTCGTTCTCTTGGTGAGACTAGGGAATTTATGGATCTACTCAAAATAAGACACAATGAAGGGTTGTTATCCCAGGTATATCAACATTTGCATAGTAGGGAGACTGGGATTGTGAGGGACACTATGTTTAGGAGCTGAGGGGATGAATTGAATGATGATATTTCTCAAAAGATTTTGAGGGGCTTTGAATTAGTGAGAAAAGATACATGTAATGAGCAATGGAGAGAAATTCCATTCAGATTGGCCCACAAAGCCATTTATGCATTTGATATACCTTTTAGCAAAGGAAAAACAACCTATTGGAGATACTATCCAAAATGTGGTGAGGAGAAGGCGGACCTACTACATTGCTTTTGGGGCTGTCCAAACATAGAAAAGCTTTGGAAGGAGGTCCAGGATTTTGCAGTGGAGATATGGAATACCAGGTGTCTATTTTCACCACAAGGTTTCCTATTTCAATATACAGTTAATGCAGAACAAGCTCCAGATCAAAAAGGTTACACTGGTAGCAAGTAAGGGTTTCCATCTCACCTTGCTGGCAACAAAAAAAAGAAAGTATATTGAGACAGTGGATTAAAACGACGGTCCCAAAATTAGGGGAAATTAGGGAATGTCTGAAACAAATAATGTATTTGGAAAAAATAGATACAGAAAGAAATAAAGATAGGAATATCAGTGGATTTTTTTTAAAAATGGAGACCATTTATTTCTAAAATAAATCACAGATCAAGAGATTACCGAGATTATGGAGCCATTCCGACTCACACAATATTATCTGACAGAAAAATTGAAAGGTACCTTAGGTACCTGGGGTAGGACACGCACTGTTGGGGTTTGTTGGGATAGGGATTTTTTGATTACTTTAAGGCACAGGTGTCAAACACAAGGCCCATGGCCCCCCGCGATCTCTTTGACTCCGCATGGCCGTTTTAAAACGGCCACGCAGAGCCAGTCAGCAGCTGCTGGTACAGCGAGAAGGAAGGAGGGATCGTTTCCCTCCTTCCTTCTCCCTTTGTATGCACAACGCATGTTGAGCGCTGTACATACATACCGCGTCACAGGGGGCGTGACGCACCGCTTTCCTCACGCCCCCTGCGACGCTAGATCTCCTCGGTCGGCAGCCTCTGTCCGCCCAGGAGATCCTGCCCGTGCTGCACGGACCATGAGGAGGGGAGTACCTTTTTTATTTTATATTCATTAGCTGCTTTGGGGCATCTACCTGGCTACTGGGGGACTATGTGGGGCATCTCCCTGGCTATATGGGGCATATTACCTGGCTACAGGGGGCATATTACTTGGCTATAGGGGACATATTACCTGGCTATGTGTGGCAACTACCTGGCTACAGTGGGGCAAGTTACTACCTGACTACAGGGGCAGATATAACTCCTCTACAGACAAATAGACAGACTATAGACAAAATGGCGGATCCCGGCGCACGTGGAATCAAGGACGCCAGAGGTTTTGGCCAAGGAAAGCTGTTTATTGTCTAAAAAAGCAAAGGGTTTATCCTTCGCTCGATTAAAACAAACTTAAAAGTCTAATGAGATTCGCACCTTCTTTCACAGGCGCTTCATCAGAGGCAGTATGATATCTAAAAAACGTCTCAGTTTTAATGCAATAAATTTCAAGGAACAATGGAGTTCGATTGGCAGGAAAAAAACTGCAATCAAGTTAAAATCAAACATAGTGGAAACACGATTAAAAGGGACAGGCTGCTGATTTGCAAGGTATTTAAATCTGACATTATTCATGTATCAACAACCCGTACATACAATTAAATCAAAGGGCAGAGTTCCTAATTCAAAATATCAAATATCTTTATTAATATATTTTTAATAAAAAAAAACGTTTTTTTTGGCATACATCCATGTATATTTGACATGTATTTTAAAATAAAAAAAATTACTAAAATTTTCTAATATTGTAAACTTTGATCTTATAGGATTTACCTTCAATAAAGTTTTTAGGTGCCTAATAAAGGTGTCTGTTTACTGTTGATTTGCAGGATATTTTAAATCTGACATTATGCATGTGGTGAACATTATGTGCGTACATTTAAGGCCCAAAACTAATTTTCAAGTTCAAACATGTTGTGATAATAATATTTCTTACAAACGAATTTTAGGCATACATTATGAGGTTTGGTGTATATTTAGCATATTTTAAAAAAAAAAGAAAAAAAAAAAAAAAAAAGGGACGGGTTTGTCAGCTTTAATCTATGTGTGATTTACCTTAAATGAAGTGCTAGAGTGTTTAATGGAGTGTCTGTTTCTTTGTGTTACATAGACTTTCTATATATCAATGAGGTTTTATCACAATATATTATTGATAGAAATCCTGATTCTTCTAATGAATTTCTTTGTATGGATATTCTAATGCCTGTTCAAATAGTTCTCGTTTAACCATATTAGGTAAGAGTGTATTTCACACGAATTTCCCTTCCGTGCTTATAAAAATATGAAATAGAGTTGTTTTATACTTGGATTTCCCTTTTAAAGGGAACTATTCAATGTATAAAGGAAAGGGACGTTTTTACGCCCTTATTTCCCTATTGAGAGAGCCTGTTCGGCATACCCCTCGTAGTGATGCCCCTCTAGTATGTATAATTAAACAATAAAAATTAACGTATAAGTTCAGATGCCTCATTTAAACCCCGGGGATACAACGTTTGCAATCTATATATCCAGAACATTTCTCGCTTTTTCAGGGTTTGAAATTTTGTTAGGCTGACCTCTGATATAAAATCCACGGTGTGATTTTTAAAACTGAAAAGTCTTGATTATGTATTTCTTTGCAGTGGCGTGTCTACATCTTGTTGCACGTCCCCCTTTTTACACAGGCTCGATCCATTAAGTCTAATGTATAGGGGACAGGTAGTCCTGCCTACATATTGCAACTGACACGTGCATTCCAGGACAATAGATAACAAGTTTAGGTTTTACATGTAATGTGGGATTTTAAATTTGGGAAAAAATGCATTGGAATATGTGGAAACCTAATTGTATTCGTTTTACAAATGATGTCGCAGCATAAACATTTTGATGCTTTACAGGGAAAAACTTCTATTACATTAGAAGATGTATTGATCATCTTTTGATGAGCCTTGACTCTATTAGGAGCTATCAAGTTTTTTTAAGTTAGGTGCTCTCCTGTAAATTAACCCCGGTACTTTTGGTGTCATAGGACCAAGGAATGGATCCTTCTTAATAAGGTACCAATATTTTTTCAGAATGCCTTTTATTTGATTGTTTGAGGTGTTGTACTGGGTAATTAAGGAAAATTTAATTTTTGGATTAAATTCTGTTTCTATCGTTTTCTTTTTACTGCTTAGACATTCTTCTTGAGTTAGTTTAGATGATATCTTAATTGCGTCCTTGTTATGTAGCACATTGAAAATTTAATGTATTCTGGATTGTCCTTAAATTCTGCAGCTCAGATTGTGAAACCCCTCTCCCACTTCCTGAGCAATGGAATTTCTAGCCTGAGTCTGCAGTCTCACCCCCAGCCCTTTGCCTGCTTAATTACTGAATTGTTTAGATAACCGGGGTCTTAAGCAATTTAATGGCCACTTTATAGATGCAGCTGTCCCGGATACACGATAACCTTTGACCCTCCCCCCCCAAAAAAAAAACTCTAATTGATCTGCCCCCCAGCAGAAGCGCAGTCCGTGATTGCCATCTTGTGGCATTAGTACGCAAACAAACCCCCATAAAAGGGAATCCAGTATACGCCCACCTCCTAAAAGATTTCCAGCCAGTAAGAGAGTAGGCAAAAATGAGAGAGGAAGAGAACCTGGACAGGTATAAGACATGTGGACACACTCCACAACCCGGGGGTTCATAGCCTGGGGTTCAATTTCTGATTGAGCTGTGTTCCATTCTCCTTTTTCCCAAAACCCCCTTTGGATCTGAAAGCTGAAACATGTTGTAAGTGTGAAAATTTTTTCTAAGCATTTCTCCCTTTTATTTCCAT
Organism: Phyllomedusa bahiana; assembly: GCA_025379985.1. Classification (NCBI taxonomy): domain Eukaryota; kingdom Metazoa; phylum Chordata; class Amphibia; order Anura; family Hylidae; genus Phyllomedusa; species Phyllomedusa bahiana. The sequence goes on from JAODAL010018840.1 coordinate 7,930, forward strand.
AACTGTATTTATGTGCCCTGCATAGTTACTGTTATTATATTCTGTTTATGTAAGCACTGAAAATAATTTTAAAATTAAAGTTAGCCTTAATTCGTAAGTTCTTGCACGGATCCATTTCCTTGAAGGAGTGTATTTTATTTTTGTAGCTGCTTTAGAGCAGTGAGTTGAGCATTTTTTTACGTGTTTTTTAGAATATCTGTTAGGAATCCGATTCCTTCCGGCTGATTTCTTTTGGATTATTGACGGAAGGTGGTGGCAGCGTGTATTTTTGGGGGGGCTGGAACTGTCTTGTGGTACGATTTATGCTTGATTCGCTACCTGAGTGAGAGGTGAGCGCAAGTGGATATAAGTCTACCCCATTACAGTGGCCCCCAGTCACGTGCTGGTGAGCGTGTACGTGACAGTCCTCGAGTAATTTATTTGGATAACGTTTTTCCAGAAATCTTCTTTTCAAGAATTCAGATTGGTTTTGAAACGTAGTTGTATCTCAGCAGTTTTTCCTTAGTCTTTTAAATTGCCCGTAGGGGATGTTTATCAACCACGGGCGATGGTGCGCACTATTAAAATTGATATAGGAGTTGCTATCTACAGCTTTAAAATGTGTGGCTGTAGATAGTTTGCCTTCTTTCAGAGAGATATTCAGGTCCAGAAATTCTATAGATTCCCTGCTATCTTTAGTGGTAAAAATAATACCCCATGTGTTATTGTTTAGAAAAAGAATAAATTGAGAAATAGTCTCATAAGGACCCGACCAGACAGAGTAGGTAGTCTATAAACCTCTTATATAGCTTTATGTTCTGCATATGTTGGGGTTGGGCTTATATATATATATATATCTTCAAAGACCCCCATAAACAGGTTGGCATATTGGGGGGCTACCTTTGTCCCCATTGCAGTTCCTTTGACTTGCCTATAGATGGCGCTATGGTAATAAAAATAATTATTGTCCAATATTAATTTAAGGCCATCTATCAGAAATTCTTTTTTTAGTTTATGAATAATTTGTATGTTGATCTAATATATTCTTTACGCAATTTTATTCTTGATCATGAATATATGTTAGAATATAAGGATGTCATGTCAGCTGTTACCAGAATATATCTTGGGTTTGGTTTTTAATGCAGAGAGAAATTGAATTAAATGTCCCGAATCTCGGAGATGGCTTTTTAGATTTTTCAATGTGGTTGAAGATGTATATCTGATAATGTAATAAATTATTTAGTAATTGGGATTTGAAATACCCGAGATAATGGGACGGCCCGGCGGCATTCTTATGAATTTGGGGTTTAAAAAAAATAAAAATTGGGTCGTTGGGCTATTTAATGAAACAAGGAATTTTTTTCTTTTTTGTCCAAGATGTTGTTGGACCCCTGCTTTGTCCAAATAAATCTGATAGGGTTTTTTCTGGGAACCCCCGGGAAGTGGTTATTGGGAACTAATTCATTAGTATTCCCTATCACTAAGAATTCTCTCTGCCTTCTTTTTTCATAATTAATAAGAATCCAGAATGGCTTTTCCCCCGCCTTTATCCGCTGGGCGAATAACTATATTTCTATTTTCTTTCGGCTCTTTCAGTGCTACAAGTCCTGTTTTAGTTAAATTTGGAGTTCTTTTGCTAGAGGTTATTTTTTGGAATTCATCGGAGACCAGCTCAGCAAAAGTTTTTAGGAGGTGGCCGGCTATTTATTTTTAGATTTATTCTGAACTGGCTTCCTTTAAACCAAAAATTGGCCTCCTTTTTTTTTTTTTTTTTTTTTTTTTTTCTTCTGCCAGGTTTTAAATGGCATTGTAATTTTTTTTTTTTTTGCTAGAACACATTTTGTATATATTTTTGTTTATTATGCAAGACCGGCAGCCTAAACATCCTGCCGGGTCTGTACATACCGTAATTTTTTGTCTCTGCCGGCACATAGTTTGTATACTTTGCAGATATTTTTTATCGTAATGCGCAGGACTGGCAGCGAATATTTCTCTTTCTTAACACCGGAGCTATGGATGTATCGGCGCATGACACGGGACAACGCGTCATGCTATTGCCTGAATTGGCCGCATGATTGTTGATACGCATGTCCGGATACAGACGTCTTTTCCATTTTGTTGTGGTTCAGAGACCGTGGGCGTGCACAGGTGTCGGAGGCAGCAATCAGGTAATCCACCAATGATTTTAGAAGTTATGGTATTTAAGGGAGGTGGGTTCAGTATGTTAGTATGCTATGACTAAGGGTGTGCTTACACCCGAAACGCGTAAGCTAACTCCGATGCTTTGAGGGGATGTTGCACATGGGAATGCTTGTAAGTTTTATATTTACCCTAAATAAAAGGACTTAAGTTTTACTATATTTCCATTGGTGGTTTTCGCTGCATCCATCGTGTTTGCTAGTACTACTTGGACCACGCCCTGGACTCTGGGTGAATGCGTGCTGACCAAACCACTGAGGCTGGATTATGTTGGGGTAAGCTGACCTTTTGCGGTTTTTGACTGTGCTGTCTATTTGGAGTCTGTGGCCGTGCTCCTCCTACCAGCCTGATCACCATAAGCATTTCCATTGTCGTTTAATCCGAAGCGCTTGAATATGACTGAACCATTAAGCAGGCAACAAAAAGCCCAGCTGGTCTTCCAAAATGCCAATAGCGCTTCACCTCAATTACCGGAATCTTCCTTGAAAGTGAAAGAACTGGAAAAACTCCGAGCACAAGAAATCCGGATATGGTGGGATTCTACCACCCTGGAGAATTTTTACATCCAACGAGAAAAATGATCCCAAAAGGGGGATTACGAATTAAAAAAAAATTTCCACTAGGTTTTTTCTCTGAGGAGTTTCACAGAAAAAAGGGAAAGGGATCCTCATTCCTGCCCCCGAAATTGATGGCTCGATCGTAAACTGAAAATATAAAGATAAAAAAAACAAATACCCAAAAAAGATATGGAAACATCAAAGCAAATTTCCCAACTCGATAAACCCCCCACCAACTAGAGGCGACGCTAACAAAGAGGGAGGCCAGTTTAGGGAAATTGGAAGACTCAATTTTTGGGGGGTCAGAAGTCCAAGTTCAGGGGAGATCTTCAGGGACATCAAAATAATGCGTCTGGGGACTGGAGCAACGAATTTTTGTTTTAAAACACACCGGGTCCTTCTGAAACGAAGATCAAGGGGGCAATTAAAAGCGGTCTTTCTAGAGAAGAGTAAGTTTTGGGCCCCCCCAATTCTGGCCCCAAACTATAATAACCTAGATTCTGATGATGTTTCCCCTCGGGGGTTTCCCCGTAGGGAATCCACTCCTCTATCTACGTAAAAAAAAAGAATAAAAGCAACAAAAGAATAAAAAAAAAACGCGGCGCAGGGGAGGGAGGAAGCACAGAAGAAAATGTGAAGAAAAAAGACTCCGGAATTAACAATGCGGAGGGGACGGGGCTTCTAAACCTTTTTCTGTACACGACGAAGTCACATGAAAAGGGTTATCCTTAGGGACAAAAAATTTTTGTTAGGTCCAATTTTAAATTTTTTTTTATTTTAAAGGGGACGTTAACAATTTGCCCGGACATTGCCCCTTTAAAAAAAACCCCTTTTTTTTTCAATGTTAAAAGATGTTTTAGTTGTTTTAAATAAACCACGAGGTAAAACAGCACCAAAAAGGGTTTTAAAAGGATTTAATTTAGTGAGCAAATTGGCAACTTTCCCTTGCAGGATTTACAGGATCCCCCTTTACAGGGATTACATGCAGTAGACTGATTTTGCTTTTCCTACCTAAAAACCCCAGATTTTACCCGGCTTTTTTCCGTACCCCTGCCCATGGATAGATTTCAGTTAATTGTAGAAAGAGACCTTAAAATTGTTTATAATTTCCCAAAAATTTTGGCCCAAAATTTGTAACAAACCAGGATGAAAGTAGGGGCACTGGGGAATTGAGAACTAATCCAGAGCTGACTAAAAAAAAAGGCAACAAAGGGGGGGGGCCCGTTGCCCTTATGGACAACATACAATTCACGTAAACAAGAAATTGTTATCTGTTTACTGAAAAACAAGCAGATTGAAACGCGATCCTACCCCTAATTTAAAAACCTTACTACTTCTTTTGAGGGAAAGGCTTAGGAGGGAGGGCACAGTCAAAAACAGGTGGTTTAAAAATTTTTTTAGAAAAAACCTGTAATGCCTATTTTGTAGGGGGGACTACCAAAGGTCCCAAGGACTGCCCAAACCCCTGAAAACCTATTGTCTCGGGCTAGGTTCCCTCCTGGAAAAGGCGGCCAATGGTTTGGAGGTTCCCTTAAGCCTTTGGGTTTGGGGAAATCCCTGGTTATTAAGGGGGACAAAAAAGGAATCTTGAAAAGTTTGGAAACAATCAGATGGGACCAGAAAAAAGGTCGGGCCCCCCACATGGGTGGGAAGCTTTTATTCCCATCCCCCTTGTTCGGTAGTCATCAGCCCTCAAGTTTCATTTCTCACTTTTATACAGTTTAACGGAAGAGGTCTCCAGTATTTTGAAAAAACGGGGGGCTGAATTTCTGATTTTTCATAACTTTTTTTTGTTTAATCGGGATATTTTTCTTCAAAATTAGAGGGGTCTCTAGGGGGGGCCAAGTTTTCTCACCCCCCGGGGCCAATTTGCCCAGGGGGTTTGGTGGGGCATCTAATATTATGCCCCCAGAGAACCCCTTTTTTGGACTCTTTTTTTTGTGGTTTGGGCAGGTACATCGTGACCTGTTTTAGGGGGGGGGGCGATGGCCTGCCAACCCACTTTCATTTTTTTTGAATTAATAATATCTTAAAAACTTACAGTTAAATATAACTGAAAACTTGATAGAAAAAAATTCCTGGATTTAACCCTTATTGGAATTTCCAGGATGTATCAGAGACCAAAAATTTTTCCCATCGTAAGAGCCAGCGGGAAATAAAAATTCTTAAAATTTTAAGAAGCTTTCCCCCCAAAACATGTCCAAAAAAAGCCATTTCCTTAGGTGAGATGGTCGGGTCCAAAAAAATTGAGTGGGAAAAGGGAGGCCCCATCAGGGGGGAACCACATAAAATTGAAAATAGATTGTCCAAAGAGGAAACCCACAATGGATGAAAAAAAAACGGGCCGGGTAAAGTAGACTCAAAAAGATAGAACCCATTTGTCCACTCGCACACAAAAAAAAAATTCTTCTGGGGAAAAATATTCAAAGCCACATTGGGTCTTGGGGATCTTTATCCACAATTCTCTAAAATAAGAGAAATTTTTTTTTAAAGGGATCTCCCAGGTTTATTTGGGGGATCCGACGTTAAAAAAGGAAATTTTAATGGCTGTCATTTTCCCTAGAAGGGGCATGTACATTGGGAAAATTTTTAATTTCAACCAATCTAATTGCCCCCATAGGGCCAAACTTACGTGGCTGACCATGGGGTTTTTTCAAGTGTGGAGGAATCCGTGGCCGCACATGTGAGTTTGCCCTTCCACAAAAACTTTTTCTCTGCAGTAAAAACACCAAAAGTTATAAAAAAAAAAAGGTTTTTATCAACTGTAATTCCCCCAATGTAGTGTATTTTGCAAAATGTCCCCCTCTGTAATTTATTTTCTGGAAGCACTATGGAAAGATAAAGGTACGTTTCCCTAGAAAAAACTAAATGATATAACAAAATATTCGTCGGGGAATAAAATTTAATTATCCAACCATTTCAGAAAAATGCACGATTCAAACTTCAGAGGGCTAAAAAAGAAATTTGGGATGGAAAAATCTACCATCAATCCGGGGGGGAGATATAAGAAAAAGGACTACCCCCCTAGGAGGGCCTTTTTGGGTCCTTACTTTAAATACAACATCCCGGGGGGTTTTAAATTTAAAAAGGGGGGGTTAAAGTTCCACTATTGATTCTATCATCAAAAAAAAAGGGGGTTTAAAGGCTCCTCTTCTTACTAGTTGGATGTCTTTGGTTTCCAAGGTATATATAATTTTTTTTGTATTTTTTTGCACTTGTAACTTTACAAGGTTGGTTTTTGTAATCCTGTATGTGTCTCCGATACCTATGATGCCCCCTTGTATTTTTTAGGTCCTTTGTTTTTTTTTTGGGGGAAAATTGTTTAAAATTTACTAAACTGCCGGTATTTTTTCTTAGATTTTATTTTGAAAAAGGTTTCCCCTTTTAACAAAATGGCCTCCTTTTTTTTTTTTTTTTTTCTGCCCCGGTTTAAATGCATTTAATTTTTTTTTTTTTGCTAGAACACTTTTTGTATATATTTTTTTTTTTAAAGCAAGACCGGCAGCCTAAACATCCTGCGGGTCTGTACATACCCTAATTTTTTTTCTCTGCCGCACATATTTTTGATACTTGCATATATTTTTTATCGTAATGCGCAGACGGGGAGCTAATATTTTTTTCTTTCTTAAAAACCCCAGCATGGTGTATCGCGCATGGGGGCCGGACCCCGCGCAGCTATTGCCGAATTGGCCCCATATTGTTGATAGCATGCCCCGGGTACAGACTTTCCATTTTTTTTGGGTTTTAAACGGGGGCGGCACAGGGGGCGGAGGCACAATCAGGTAATCCCCAATGATTTTTAGAAAATTTGGTATTTTTAAAGGGGGGGGGGTTTTTAGTATGTTAGTATGCATGATAAGGGGGGGTGCTTTCACCCGAAAAAAAAGTAAGCTAACCCCTGCTTTTGAGGGGGTTCACATGGGGAATTTTTGAATTTTTATTTACCCTAAATAAAAGGACTTAAAATTTTACAATTTTCATTGGTGGTTTTTGCGCATCCCCTGTTTGAGTATACTTGGCCCTAAGATTATATCGGTAAATTGGAAATTTTGTCTTTAAATTTTTATTTTTTCTCCATTTTCATATTTTCCAAATTTCTACATGTGTTGTTTTTACGGGTTTGCAGGAAAATGTCTAGCCAAGGTCAACTTTCTTAAAAAATTAAAGGACATGGGAAACAAATTTAAAAAAGGGCTACGAGTTTATTGGTTGGACAATTAAACGCCCCTTTGAGAGGACTTTAAAATTTTTTTGCATTTAATAAAATGTTCTGATAGATTAAAATATTCCAATTATGAAAAAATTTTTTTTTGGGTGGATTTAAAACAGGGGGTAGGGACCTTTCCCCTTTTTTTTTCTGGCTCCCCCCTCACCCCCTATAATCCTTTTTCTTTTTTTCCCCAAAAACGTTGGTTTTGTGAGGGGCGATGGGGGGCTTTGTTTATCGTCTTTTTTTGAATACTGGTGTGTTCCCAAAAAAAAAAAAAAAAAAAAAGGGGTTTTTGATCCTTCTGGATTCATTTCTGTAAAGGAGGAATTTCCTAGATTGGATAAATTTATATCCGTTTGACTGGAGGGAAAAATCGACGTGTCATGTATAGTTAATTGAGAAAGAGTAGTTGGTATTCATTAATATCTTTCTCATATCCCCCATGTTCAGATTTAATTTTACCAAAACTTTCACGAATTTTATTTGCTTTAGATGTCATATCTGAAATATTTTTTTCTGATGAGATTTTATCCATCAGTGTATCAGTATGTAAGGGTTCTATAGTGATGAACCTGGTGTGGTTTTGTTCAAGCTGTACCATTGTTTGCTGTGTAAGGGTGTTGATGTCTTGAATAATAGGTATTGGTATAGATGTTTCTGACTGTAATGATTTACTTGATTTTCTTGCAATTTCTGGTTTATAGTATTTTGGGTAAGAAACGTTTTTATAGGTAATTGTGAAAGTTTTGGTCTAGCCCACAGGTTATGAATAAGTTGGGCTGTGCTATTTTTTGTAGCTTCCTTATTTTTGGAGTCTGAATTGGTGAGTAAAAGGGGAGACTCCCGGATTTGTACAGATTCTTTTCCTCCCTTCTGTGTTGAGAGTGTAAAATATTCCTATTTTTTATATTGTTGGAATTTTGAATTCACAAAGGAAGAGGATTTCTTAGATCTAACATCCTCTTTTCTCACAGAAGTTATATTGGGGGTCCCTGTATTGTCTGAGTTGGTGGTTGTTAGGGATTCAGTTTTACTAAGATTATACGTTTTTTTTCTAAAGGTTTTGTCTCTATTAATCTTCCCTTTTTTTTCTTAGGAAGAGATTATTTTCATATTTTTTTACTTCTATACTAACTCTGTTATTCAATTTTTAAAAATCATTATTTAGGTCAAACTTAGATAATTCGGATAGGATGTTTTCTATTTCTATCACAGTGTTGTCAACTAATGCTGTTCTTTTTTTAATCAATAAGTCCATACATACAGCATACATACCCTAAGCATACAGCCAACTGTTTACAAAGTGGCTTAAGGATAACCAAGTCAATGTTTTGGAGTGGCCATCACAAAGCTCTGATCTCAATACTATTGAAAATGTATGGGCAAAGCTCTGGGGTAATTTGCTTTTGGCCCTTTGGAAGGCTTCCCAATGGTTTTGAACGTCAAGGGCTTGAACTTTAATGCTAAGAGACAACTTCTTCTTGCAGAATTTAAGTCAAACTTGACAGATGTCGTATTTCTTCAGGAGACCACTTTAATAAAAAGAGGGTAACTAAGTTTGGTAGACACCTGTTTCCGGAGACGTACTTGGCATCTCGGGAGCGCAACAGGGTGAGGGTGGCAATTCTGCTTTCCAGACACTGTCCTATACAGGTCCTTAAAGAGGACCTATCACCTCCAGAGAAACCTTATGAAATAACAGGAGACTAAAATACAAACACTTTCCTAAATATGCTTCATTAGGGAAATCAAAGCATTTCACCTGTATTTCTGTTTTTTAAAAAAAGCGCTGGCCCTTTAAGACAGCTCTGAAGTCGGGCCAAGTCGGCACCTGACAGCTTGATGGATGACAGTTGTATCAATCTCCTGCCTCTGAGCTGGAAGAGTCCACTGTGCAAGGGGGGCCTGTAAGTCTACATCATGTGCACACTGATTTTCTCTGGGCTGCTATGTCTGTGATGGATATAACACTAGCAGCAGTGTAATGTAGATGCCTATAAACTCTGTCACACTATGTCCTCAGTGTGCCTGTTGTACTTTATTTAGCGAGAGACTCAGATTATCCTATACAAGCGGCTATGTCCTCAGCTCCCCCTACACATGTGGTATAGCTCAACAGAAAGAATCCCTGCTACATACAGAGCTCTGCTAAGAAAGTAAAAGCAAAATCTATTCCCCCTGTAATACGGACATGAGCCCTCTGCATTGCTAATGACATGTTTTGGAAAAAAAGTCTTATAATTTCATCTACTACTATATTTTGTGTGTTTGTGTGCAGGTGATAGGTACTCTAAGTCCTTTGCAGATCCAGGGGGGAGATTATTAATACTAGAAGTATTGTTTTATGCAATATTTATGCACCCAATGTAGGGCAACTATTTTTCTTGAAAAGACTCTCAAAATTTAAATTGGGTAGGTCAACTCCTCATGCCCTTATCATAGGAGGCGATTTTAATTTGGCCTTTTCAGAGGCTATGGATCGCCACCAATTGGCCAAATGCAGTGGAAGCTCGAGGTCGGGTAAGGCCTCAAGTTGGTTCCGCAAACTTATCCGTAGTTTTCAAATGTATGACTTATGGCGGATTGTCCACCCTACAGAAAAGTCTCTTTTTATTCAGCTCCCCATAAATCACATTCAAGAATTGATTATTTTTTCTAAAACATAGTGGCCCTTAGACTGATAGAGACTTCCGGGATAGGTTCCATCACCTGGTCTGACCACGCTCTGGTCGGTCGGATCCATAAAAATGCCTCTACTCCCACGTGCCGCTGCCATTGGCGACTCAATGAATCACTGCTTTAAAAAAAATCTGACCATAGGGATAAACTTGGCTTGGCTATTAATGAGTTTTTCAAGCTTAATAGGGGGTCAGTTTCATCTCCGGCTGCATTATGGGAGGCCCACAAGGCTGTCTTCACAGGAAAATGTATTGCGCTTGGCGTGCAACTTAAGAGGGACTTAAACTCCCAAAGGCACAATTACACAGAGCAGTTGAAACGCCTGAAGGATGGATTAGTGGCTAAACCTAGCAAAGCTATTTTGAGACAAATCTTGGTTCTTAGAGCCAAGCTCAAGCAATTAGCGTTACATAGCACTGAGAAATTGCTTGTGTTTACAAGACAAAATGTATTATGAAAGAGCCAATAAAGCTCATGCCTTATTATCAAAAATGCTAAGAGAGGATACGGATCATAGAGCCCCCTTTTGTCTTAAAGAGAAGACAAAAGTCCTGATCCTGACTATTTCAAGGATTTTTCACTCCTATTTCTCTAACCTTTAACACATTTTAAATACGTTACCTACTAATCCATCTGAGAGGGATAATTTACTGCGAAATTTTTTGTCCTCCTGTAATTTACCAACTCTGAGCCGGCAGACTATTTGAGCCTCCCAGTCACGGCGGAGAAGATCCTAGACACTCTAATGCTAGGTTCACACTGCTTATTTGAGCACGTATTTCATCCCGTAATTTACGCCGTACTGCGCGAATTACGGGCTGAAATACGTCCCATTCATTACGGTAATCTACAGTTCTCAGAGAACTATGGATTATGTCTCCTCTCCCCGCTCGGAGAATCCGCCGAGCGAGGAGAGAAGTGACATGTCAATTACTAACGGCATATACGCGCCGCTAGTAATGATAGTCTATGGGCCGGTGAGGCACCGCCCCCTCGCCCCCACGGCGTAATTACGCCCCACAATTAAGCCGTGTGAACATCGCCTAAAAATTCTTCCTTCCGGCAAAGCCCCAGGTCCAGATGGCCTAGCATATTTATATTACCAGATCTTTCACAATCATTTACTCCCGTATCTGACGGAAATTTATAACTCTTTCTTAGCAAGCTTTCCTATTCCAGACTCCATGTTACACTCTTACATTATGCTCTTACCCAAGTCAGGTGGGGACCCAACGGAGTGCACTAACTACAGACCAATTGCTTTTTTTGAACTCGGATCTGAAGATTTTCACAAAAATCTTAGACAACACACTCTCGCAATGGGTTCCTAGTTTGATACATAAAGACCAAGTGGGTTTCATCCTATGTAGGCAAGGCGGAGATAACACGGGATGGACTATCAATCTGATGGATATCATCAATAGAAGAAGGGACTTGGTTTTGCTTTTAAGTTTAGATGCCGAGAAGGCCTTCGACCGCCTTAATTGGTCTCATGTTTGAAACTCTGAAAATGTTTGGTATCTCTGGTCCGTTTCTTGGTGCACTCCGAGGACTATACTCCCAATATTTCCGCTATAATACGCCTCCCTCATGCAATGACTCCCCCAATACGTATTAAGAATGGTACTAGGCCAGAGTGCCCCCTCTCCCCTCTCATTTTTGCCTTATGCATTGAGCTCTTGGCAGCTACCATTAGTTTTCAGAGGGATATCCAGGGAATAGTTCTCGGCGAATTGGAATATAAAATCTCCCTATATGCAGATGATATTCTGCTAACTTTGTCCGAACCAAAAGGTTACATTACCAAACTTACATTCATTACTGAGGCAGTTTGGGACACTGTCTGGCTACAAAGAAAATACATCTAAAACAGAAGCTCTTTCGGTTAATCTCCCTCCTGATCTGATCTCTCACTTTAAATTGAATTACAAATATCGATGGAAAACGGACTCGTTGAAGTATCTCATTCCCTCGTACTCTTCTAAATATGGCCACAACTTCCCAAAACTCTTTTCTGAAATAAGGCTTTTATTACATAAATGAAATAACCTCAACATCTCCCTGATGGGTAGGATAGCAGCTATTAAAATGACTGTTCAACCTAAATTACTCCACCTCTTTGAGACGCTTCCGATTCCTGTCCCCCCTTATGGCTCTTAAAAGTATAACAATCCAATCTGATCCATTTAATCTGGGCACATAAGAGACATAGAATTCACAGAACTGTTTTGTTGGCCAGCAGGGTAGAGTCTTGCAGTCCCTGATCTTATTAAATATTATTGGGAAGCACAATTACGCAACATCCCTGCTTGGACCTCGTTGTTCGCATATTCTTGGTGGATGGAAATAGAGAAATGGTGGATGGTGCCATATCATCCTAATTCACTTTTGTGGGCCACCACTAATTGGACACCGCAGGACCCTTTGCTGCACTCAATGACGCTGACCAGAGAGGTGTGGGGAAAGGTTATAAAAGATTTGGTCTCTGCTCCAATGCCTCATCGAAGACCTCCTTTTTGTTTCATCCTTTAATGGCAGTGGTGCATGAGACCCAGAATAAGAAGCCATGCAAAACATGAGACAAGAAAGCTGCTTCCTTTCTCGGAAAAGCAGACCACTTATAGCCTTCCTTCTGCCTGTTATTTCTCATATATACAAATCAGTCATTACCTGCAGACTGTTTTAGGCCATGTTCACACAGCTTATTTTGCAACGGATTTGCAGCCGTATTTACGGCCGCAAATCCGTTGCGAAATCAGTTACAAACAAGTAACTGGCCGTTTTAACATGATTTTAATGGGAAATACGTGTCGTCGTTCAGACGACACTTATTTCCGTTCCGGATTGCGGCCGCAAAAACAATGTGCATGTCAATTATTTCCGGACGGATTCACCAACTATAATGAATGGGGATGGTGAATCAGTCAGGAAATCAGTTCCAAATACGTGCCACACTTAGTGGCACTTATTTGCAACTGATTTGCAACTGATTTCGGAACGTATTTACGTCGGAAATCCGACGTGAATCCGTTCTGAAATCAGCCGTGTGAACATAGCCTTAGAGTCCTGTAGAGTCTCCACCCCTACCGCCTTTGAAAAGCTGTGCAGGGCGGGAGTATCCACCAGGGGCTTGATTTCTAGTCTCTACCAAATGCTGATCACTTCTCCTGAGACTCCGTGGTTCACTCATATATGTCCAAGTGGGAAGACTTCTTGGGTTTCCCTTTGCCCATTAAGACGTGGCAACTGATCTGGAGGCAGGCCTCACAATCCTCTCGGTCAGTCCAGTATAGGGAGAATCAGTTTAAGATTCTGATGCATTGGTATCACAAACCGGCATTGCTTCATAAACTCAGCCCTACCATTCCCAATGTGTGTTGGCGCTGTGGCTCCCCTGCTGCCAATGTCCAACATATCTTTTGGGATTGTGATCTAATCAAACCCTTCTGGAGACAGGTCCAGGATATGGTTACTGAAGTTTTATTTACTAAGGTGCCATTGTCCCCATTGATCTATCTCTTAAATGAACCGTATTACTTGTTGGGGCGCTCAAGGAATCGGTTATTCTTGCATATTCTAACAGCGGCCAAGTGTCTGATATCCAGGTTCTGGAAGCAGGTGTCTATCCCCATCCCTTCAGGACCTAAAGGCTAGAGTTAAGAATGTTAGACACTTAGAACAATTTACTGCCCTTTTGCATAATAGAATAGAGGCATTTGAAACCATTTGGAGGCCTTGGGATGCATACAGCATACTAAATGACTTGTAACTGTTGTTTGAGAAACTGATGTTCGAAATCGTTTTAACATATCTGTCCACTTTAATGTTGCTTCCTATTGTGTCGTGTCCGGTGTCTTACCCTCTTTTAATTGTTATTTTTGTTAGTTCTTCCTTGATTGCGAGCCTATTTTGCAGAGCTGAGAACGGAAATAACATTTGTTCACTTTAGTCTGGGCTTGCTAAATTTAATCTACACATGGTTAAAGTGGAATTTCTTTACTTTCTTTGTTGGAATACTGAGAAGTATGTCGTTATGCATAAAAACATTGATGTTTTAAGATTATGGAAAATAATAAAATTCAGTTAAAAAAAATAAAATCACACTGCTCATTGTTAGATGCGTGTTTGGGTCCGAAACACGCATCCAAGAACGTATGTTCACACGGACCCAACAAACCGCGTGAACATACCCTAGTTCTCAAAACTTTCTACAGGTTAGCAAAGCAGGTTAAGGAAGTATAGAAAAGAAGTAACCTAACATTTTTATAGAATTCCAAAACTCACCTGTCCGCCACCTCTTTGGGACTGCATATGTGAGTGAAGTCTTCGAATAAGAGGCGCTCCATTCCTAGACTGGCGCTTCAGTAGCCAATAACTATGCAGATTTTGTAGGAACTGAGTCTTTTTCTGCAAGCAAATTCCACTAGAAATCTTAATTAACCTGTAAAAAAAAAATCAGAAAATGTTATTTATTAATGTACACATACACACTTCTAAACTAAATATTAAATGCATTTTTAATAGAAGTAATCTCAAAGGAAACCCATCAGCTGGTTCATGCTGCCCGACTGCCACGCAGCACAAAATAGCTGTAGGTTTACTGATCTCAGTAACGTCTGCTCGACTGTGAAAAGCTACAGCATTCAAAGTAAAACACTCGGTAAAATAGAAATAGGGACAGAAAGAAGCTACTGCAGCCGGGAGAGAGAAGTCTAGTGTGCGGCTTCTCCTTTCCCATGTCAGCTAAACTGACAACTTTTCCGTTCGGTAAAAAGGAGAGGCCTGTAAATTAAGCAGCGTAAGGCAGAAAGAAGCTGCACATAAGGCTCATTGCTCCCACCCATGTAAATTCTACCCATAGTTAGTTCAGTTTTGCGGGATGTTTTACACCATAGAGTTTTACAGTAAAATCATTGTTACTGAGACCTGAGCAATATATTTCATGCTGCCCATTGTTCTCACAGCTGACAGGTTTTCTTTAATATATTCCACTCCAAAAAAAAAAAAAAAAGACTATGTGGCGCCTAAGATTTTCCAGCTCTGCCTTTACATACTGTACAGTATTTGAATACCCACATAAAATTTGAGAACCATACACTTTTTTTTCCTATTCAAACGCTCTTATTGAAACAAAATTGGCATACAAGGTTACGCATTACATAAAGTCAACAAAGTGCAGTATCACATCTGCAAGAAAGTGTAGTAACTTGTTTTGCTTACATCAGAACCCACAAACCTAGGTATGCATAAATAAGAACGTAATCACTGCAAGTGAACTTATATCTTAGGTGACAAAGGATGAAAAAGTAGCGATCAACCTTAGTACTATCATAAACGTTGACAATTCAAGAAGGCAACCTTATGTATATAAACCGTATAAAGTAACCAAAGAGGAAAAGATAAAAAAAAAAATAAAAGATAATTAAAAAGAAACTAACCTCGGCTGGCTCACCGGGCAGCCCGCTTCTCAACAGATTAAGAGAGACATCTCACAGAGCGCCCCTCACTTCCTATCCGCCCCTCGTTCCTCCCTAGGTCCCTCACACACTGCGGGAGAGCTCTCCCTCAAGAACAGGTCAGATAGCGATCCGAGTCGCAGAAGGATAGTCAATCCTCCCAAATATGTAAGTATTAGCAATAGCGTGAAGGAGAGGGTTTTTTTTTAACCACAATGATAATGTGCATTCTAAACAATATTCACATTAAATTATTTGTAATAGTAGTGATCATTATTTATATAGTACTAATATTTTCCACAGTACATTACAATTTTGAATGTACTTGTATCAACAAAGTCAGACTTCGGGTATGTTCACACAGCATCTTGCAGCACGTACCTGTGCACGCCACCGTGTGTTTGCAAGAACGCGCTAATCAGCGCGTTCTTCTAAAGCGCGGAAGGGTTGGGGGGAGGGGCCCTGCTCACAAAAGATTCTAAAAAGAACATAGGATTAGCAGAAACAGTAAAAGGGCTTGTTTTGTAGAATGATCCAATTAGGTTAAAAACAAAGCAAAAAAAAACAGGGTAGCAAAATGTGAAGCTGCATGAACCAGTTGTCCAGCCAGGAACTGTGTGTGTACAGAGATAAAGTGCATTTGATTGCATAGAATGTGAGGGCACGGATGAAGTCACGTCTGACTTGCTTGAGACCCCCCACCCCTCCCCCCCAACAAAAAGATAAAACGAAGGCCCTACCTTCAAGACTAATTAACACTTTTATTGAAATGTGATAAAAACACACCTTACCTTATCTTAGTTGGTATCACGTGCCTTAACCCAACTGCCATCCATGCAGCAGCATGATAGACAGAACGGCTAGTCTGGCCAGCTAGCCTTGCTATTTCCCACCACACCATGAAAGCTACATCTTGCTTCAATTGTATAGTCAACAGGAGCTTTTGCTACCCACATCTAGCTATACTGTGCAAGAACAGGTTTTCTTTGTGCACACCTATCAGAGAACATGATCTGTTATGTCCTGTGAAACGGAATTTGGGAGGAAACTTGAAGTCAAGGAGAAAGAGCAGCAAAGTTGTGTACAGAAACTGGAAATGTCAAGAACGGATTTGATTCTCACTAAGGAACTGATTCTCATTAAGAAAGGTATGTTATCATTACATTTTATTAAAATGTGTTCATTAGCTGATTTTTCCATGCCTCCAGCAAGTGAGAAAGCCTGCCGAGTTAGATATGGTAAATGTGATGGATTCCCGTTAAACTTGCTCTAAAATGCACCTTTGTAGGTAAGCCTGTCACTATTTTTTTTTTACTAATTCAAACAAGACATTCATTGCAGATTTCTCAATTCGGTCGTCTGTACATGATTGTGGTTACAGGATTTTGTTTTGGGTTTTTTTTGACTGCACTGCTATGAACAGCATTTAGAGACACGCTTTACGGCAGCTTCATACACATAAGACCCTGTGAACAGGATCAGTCCCATTGATTTCTATAGGAGAGTTTTCTATACATGCTCTGTGACTTGGGAAGAAGTTAGTGTGAAAAAGGGGGAGTAGGGGTAAAATTGTGGGCTTTTTCCCATTGTGATTTTTTGAAAAATTTCCCGTTTACGATACACCCGTTTATCTTTAGGTAATCCTGCTTGGGAACTGATCATGACAGGGTTCAGAAAATTTTTATCTTTCAGAACAAAGGGGTGTCAGAAAATTTTTTTTGGGCCCAGTGGCCAAAGTGAAAAAAAAATTTTTTAGGGAGGAAAAAAAAAATATATCCAAAAATTCCAAAAGAACAAAAAGTGTTTTTTAAAAATAAAAATACGAAAAAACAATGTCATTTTTTAGAATACATTCCCTTTTTTAAAATTGTTTAAATTTAAATTTTACATCTTAAAGGGGCTGCCCTTTTTAAAACTGGGGGACTCAAGACAAGTTCGGGGTTTCAGAATGTTTTGGGTTTTTTAAATTTTGGGAAAACAAATTTTTTCTTTTCTTTCCACTGACCCCCAAAAATGTTTAAGATTTTTGGGGACGGGAAAAAAACAGTTTTTGGGGGGCAAAGGGGGGGAAATTTTAATTTTATTTTACAGTAAAAGGTCCAGTTTTTTTATTAATTTTTTAACTGCAACTTTTTAAGTCGTCATGAAGAAAAATCACGTTTCCTGAAACCCCCCGAGGTTGTATGAGTAAATTTTGTCTATTGGGTTTCTTTGCTTTTGTGCAAATTTCCCCCCCGGGTTTTTAAATGTTGGGTTTTCTGCATGTGGTGTGAAAAGGTTTTTTTAAAGTTTGGGGTGCCTTTTTTTATCTTGCTCTACAATTTTGCTGCACAAAGTGGGTTTTTTTCCCATTTAGCATAAATCAAAAGTTCTTGGGGAAATGGGTTTTATGTTTTTTCAGCCATTGTGCTTTAAAAAAGCCCCAAAGAATTGGAGTTTTTTTTTTCGGTGAGATATAAAGCCGTGAAAGGAAAAACATTTCATTTCCCCAAATTTCTGTTTTGGGGGAAAAAAAATGAAATTTTTTTAATTTACAAAAAAAAATGAAAAAAATGGTTTTCCAGGGGAATTGGGGGGTAGTATTTTTTTGAAACCCGCAGTTTATGGGCTTTTTTACTGTGCTCTGTTTTACCCGTGAGTGGACTAAACACAAACCCTTGTAAATAAGCCAAAAGGGGAAAATGCGGAGACCAAAGTCAAACACTGATTTGGGGAGGTGAAAAATGGGGTGCGAAGGTGAACAAGGGTAGTTCCAGTAGAGCAGCTCACCTTAACAATGAACCAGGGATCTACCAGACACTTGTATATAAAAACAGTTCAGTGAACCCTACGATATAAGGGGCTTCGAAGCAGACAGATGTTCACTGTACCTCTACGGATTGACAAATGGTTGCCTTTTCCAATGAGTTTTCTACTTTATCAAACTGATGGATACCAACGTGTCAGGCAAGAAACCGTAGATAACCACTCTGCAATCAGGGCTGTGGCGTCGGAGTGGTTATAAAATAGACCAACTCAGACTCCCAAAATATATAATAAATTGATACAATTCGTTCAACAAAGTACCAAGAGCAAAATAAATTGGGTCTTGCCAGTGCTACTGCTCCCATAGCTTCAGCCTCCTCAGTCAACAAGTTGGCTCATCACAAGGCATGATGCAACAGGCATGGCAGTGGAGGTGGCTCGTCTGCTATGTAATGGTGTCCATGCAAGCACTATGCAATGCGCATTACACAAGTCTGGAATGATGGCCCATAAAAAGGTGAAGAAGCCTCGTCATAAGAAGCGTTGGCTCGGGTTTGCAAAAAAGTACAAAAAATGGAAAATTGGAAACGGGTGAGTCGGAGCGATGAGACGAAAGTCAATAGACCAGGCTCTAAGGAGTGTAAATGGTTTTGGAGGAATGGGGTCTAACGGCACGAGAAATTGAATAAACTTAAGTTCAGTGGAGGAAGCCTGATGACATAGGGTTTTTTCACAGTAAAAATATATACTTAACCAGGATCAATGTTGATCTCAATGCTGAGATATATGAGAGTATCCTACAAGATCAATTACTTCATATACTCAAGCACTATGGGTATGAAAAGGACACCATAGTCTTCCAGTAGCACAACAACCCGAAGCATACGTCGAGTTTGGCAAATAAATTATTCAATGATAATGAAGTAGAGTGGCTGGATCTGCCCCCACAGTCTCCACACCTCAACCCAATTGAACACTTGTGGATAGAGTAGAAGAAATAGCTGTAATCCTAGTGAGTCGACCAGTAGGCACCAACACTGGGAATGTGTAGAAGAGACCCATGATCAGATTTTGCTAAATACTTGCAAGTCAAATTTATGTATACAAATTTATGCATACGAGGGAGCGCTCTCTGCTCCGCGGAGAACTCTGATGAGTTGCACGCAGGCGCATCCCGCTGCCTGCGCGGCATGATGACGTCACGTTGCCTGTGGTGGCAAGAAGATGGAGCCGAACGGGAGCTTCAGGGCACACGGAAAGGTGAGTACAGTCATTATTTATTTTATATATGCCCTATTACCTGCCATATAACTACCTAATTATATACTGGGGCCCATACTACTTTCTTGGCTATATACTGGGGGCCATGTAACTGCCTAGCTATATACTGGGGCCATATTACCTACCTATCTATATACTGGGGGCCCCTATTACCTGCCTAGCCTATTACCTACTATACTGGGCACCCTATTACCCATCTACAGACTGGGGGACCCTATTATCTATATATCTATCTAACCTTTATACTTACCTGGTGGGGGACATATAACCGATATTCCTACCTACTGAGGAGACCTAAATACCTACGTGCTGGGAGGGGGTTTATAAACCTACCTAATGGGGCTTATAAAGGAACAATATGTGACTCCCCATCCCCCAAATCAGACACCTGGTTTTTCTATCATACCCCCAGTAGGTAGTTATATATGTGCTGGAAAAGTGAGGATTCTAAAATGTTTGTGTGGTAAATTCTGCAGAGATGAGTCGTGGTCGAGAGAAGTCATCATGGCGGTCCGAATGGAGAAGAGAAGGGAAAGTGAACGACTCTGATCAGAAAAGACGACTCATGTGAGTCACTAAATGTAAGAGCAGTGTAATCACTTATATTTCTGTATTGCACCTACATACAACTAGTATCTACCACTAGATGGTCACTGTATGGCGGTAATATATGTCCTCAGAGCCTGTGTACAACCGATAGTCACATGTGGTGGTCACATTTGGCCATGGTCTGGCAGGATTATTTTAGCCTTAAGTAGTAATAGTTTTGGGTCTTGGTTTTGTAGGAGGTTTTTTTTTTTTTAGTAATAATCATTCGTCTGGTAGATGTGCTCTATGTATAGGTGTATTTTTTGGTTGGCGATTGTTATTTATAACGTATTACACTGTCGTACGTAGGTGAGCGCTTTTGAAAAAGCAAATTTGTCAGTGCTAATTTTCATTGTACAGTGACTGCTAAGGTGATGGGCAGGATCAAGGTGGAATAGGCGTAAAATTAGTGACAGGAACATAAGCTTTTTCTCTGTAAAATTACATGCTGCAGTTCACAATGTGGCATGAAAAATGCCGTGTGAACCAAGCGCTACTGAGCAAAATGCAATACAAAGGGGCCGGGTCCCGGATGTTTTGGGACCCTATCAACGCCCCTGGTCAAGATGATTGTCTATAAAATGATGGTAGTCTCATATTCAAAACCGTAGTGGATGGTGAGATATGGAGCCCGAAGTCAAAGCTTCAAAACATTGTTGCCATTTTGCTTGTCAGTATATGTTCTACCTAAAAAGCTTGATTATTTTATCATAAGGGTGATAAAAAAGGCCTGATGTTACCATTTTACTACAGTAAAGTTATCACTTAAACATGCAACATGTATGATGGAGTGGGAGTTGGGAGTCAGAGCAGTGGCTTACCGACTCCACAGCCATACTAACAACCACTGTTGTAAGAATACAAGCTGGAGGAGGCAATGTAATGGTCTTGGGAATGTGTACTATGCTGGCTCCCCAAGGGCATGTCCCCACGGCCCAGAGTAAATACTGGTGGGATTATCCGACCGGTATTTGCTCTGTTTTGGGCCGTGTACATGGCCGCACGGGGACAGCTTTTCTCCGCGGATTGTGGAGAAAAGCCCGCCCCCCTTTCGCATTGAAATGTTCATGTTCCACCCGGTTTTTGGGCGGAAGTATGAACATGTTCAATCTTTTTCAGACCGCCGGCGGTCTAAAAAAACAGTCTGCCGTAAAATCTGTGCAGTGGGGACCACTGCACAGATATTCCATAGAGGTCCGTGTAAAAGTTTGTCAGACGGTTTGCCGACGGCTTTCAAAACCAAAAACAGTCTGTGGTGACATGCCCTAACTCTCCAGACTTGAACCCAAATTAGCACCTGTAAGATCACGTGTTTGTTCTAAGGATCATCCTCCGTGCACCCATGTACCAGTACAGCAGAATTCCACTAGAAGCGACTACCATGAGCAGCAGAGTTTCCAAAAGGCACTCGTCTAGGGATGTAGTGAGCATTTTAACCTCATAGGTGTCTTCTAGAAAGAAGTGTGTAGTTAATGTTCGAGCAAAAATTGCTTCTTTTTTCTCCCACAGATATGCTGTTTCAGGGCTCAAAACGATGTGCCCAGCTTTTTTTTACTGTGAAAAAGCCAGATCCTTTAATCAGTACTTGTTAAGTACTGTTATGGAATTATTATATTAGATCATCATTTATTATATTGCATACATGTAATACCTTCTGTGGCCATTTATATATATTCATATTTATATTTATATATATTTTTGTTTCACTACACACATTTCATGGCTTTTTTGTTTTGTTTTGTTTTGTCTTGTTTTGTTGTGTTTGTCTTTTGTTCTTGTTTTTGTATGTGTTTGTTTTTTGTTTTGTGTTTGTCTTTGTTCTTATTGTATTTGCGTGTGTTTTGTGTTTGTTTTTGCCATTGTGTTTTGTTTTTGTTTGTTTTTGTCTTTGAGTTGAAGTTTGTGTTTGTTGTGTGTTTGTATTTTCCATGCCTCTAAGTGCCTCTTGTGTAATCATATACTGTTCTTAGAATTGTTATTGTTATGTTATCCTTTTCCAGTGTTCCCGGTTGTGCCGTTTTTTATTCTACATTCATTTATTTAGGCACGTTTGTCTCTTATATGCGTGTTCCGCGATCTTCCTGCCCTTACCAGCTTTAGAATTTTCATTCCGTTTGCGCATGCTCAGGCATTCACCTTGCTGCGCTACACCACTTCCGGTTCACGTGATGCATTGTCACTTCCGCATCTACACGCTATGTCTCGTGTCATACGCCGGGAGCACTGGATCAGGTATTCACAATTGTGTTAATTGTTTTTAATCATTTGGCAGTATGTTTGCATGTATATAATGGCACACTTGTCATTTTCACCTTGTTACGACTAAGGGCTGAATATGCCCGAAACGCGTTAGACCTGCACCAAGGTGCTTTTTTCTATTTGCTCTTTTCATATGCCTCCTTTGGTTTTTTAGCCTTGTTGCTAATAAATATTGATTTTATACTACTTCTGGATCACTCTGAGTGCGCTGTCCTTTTCACACTATTGGATTATTTCTATGGACTATACAGCTGGAGCAGTGGACGTGCGCTAAGTGATACCAACCTGCATAATAGGTGAGCTGACTATACCCTTTTTTTATGCTATTTGGTGAGATATGGAGCCCGAAAGTCAAAACTTCAAAATATTGTTGCCATTTTGCTTGTCAGTATATGTTCGACCTAAAAAGCTTGATTATTTTATCATAAGGGTGATAAAAAAAAAAGCCTGATGTTACCATTTTACTACAGTAAAGTTATCACTTAAACATGCACCATGTATGATGGAGTGGGAGTTGGGAGTCAGAGCACTGGCTTACCGACTCCACAGCCATACCAACAACCACTGTTGTAAGAACACAAGCTGGAGGCGGCAATTTAATGGTCTTGGGAATGTGTACTACGCTGGCTCCCCAAGGGCATGTCCCCACGGCCCAGAGCAAATACTGGTGGGATTATCCGACCGGTATTTGCTCTGTTTTGGGGCCGTGTACATGGCCGCACGGGGACAGCTTTTCTCCGCGGAATGTGGAGAAAAGCCCGCCCCCCTTTCGCATTGAAATGTTTATGTTCCACCCGGTTTTTGGGCGGAAGTATGAACATGTTCAATCTTTTTCAGACCGCCGGCGGTCTAAAAAAACCGTCTGCCGTAAAATCTGTGCAGTGGGGACCGCTGCACAGATATTCCATAGAGGTCCGTGTAAAAGTTTGTCAGACGGTTTGCAGACGGCTTTCAAGACCAAAAACAGTCTGTGGTGACATGCCCTAACTCTCCAGACTTGAACCCAAATTAGCACCTGTAAGATCATGTGTTTGTTCTAAGGATCCTCCTCCGTGCACCCATGTACCAGTACAGTAGAATTCCACTAGAAGCGACTACCATGAGGAGCAGAGTTTCCAAAAGGCACTCGTCTAGGGATGTAGTGAGCATTTTAACCTCATAGGTGTCTTCTAGAAAGAAGTGTGTAGTTAATGTTCAAGCAAAAATTGCTTCTTTTTTTTCCCCACAGATATGCTGTTTCAGGGCTCAAAACAATGTGCCCAGCTTTTGTTACTGTGAAAAAGCCAGATCCTTTAATCATTATGCTGTATTTCTTGGTTGTATAAACCTCATAGATGTGGCCTAAATGGATATACAACAGAACTTAGGTAAAAAAGAAAAAACATGCTTTATTTGGTGATTTATACATCAATGGCTGACAACTGCCCAGACTTCGGTGTGAAATAATAAAAGAAACAAATACCAAAGATATCCTTATGAAGAACCCATTGATTGTTTAAAAAAAAAAAAAATCTATGGTTAAAAAATACCTTTTATTATCTGGATTAAAAATATCTACGTTTGCACCAATCTAGACAACTGAAAAAAACTCACAATAAATGATGAGATTTTGAAAACTAAAAGATATTTATCTATTGGTATAGTGAGTATTTTGACCTCACAGATGCATTCCAGATTTTTCCCCGAAACAGCCAGGGTTGCCGTTAGAGCAGTACAGCTAGTATTTCAGTACGTGGCCCGGACTGAAATGTGAAACAATGGGGCCTGCTACTGCTGACAGCAGTTGCCACAGATTTAATAAAAATATTAAGCCTGGGGGTTATTTCCACTAAATTGCTACAGCGCACAGTTCTCCTAGGTGGCCAGTGATGCTGCCCGTTCATGCTGCAGAACCTCCACAGTGAATTAGCCTATCAGCAGCATTCTGGCCTGCCTGTGAGTCTGTCCTGTAGGAGGGAGGGCATCGGCTGCTTTAACTGGTTGTATGGGTATGTTCACAGAGCGAGTTGGATCCGAAAAACGCATCCAAAAGTGCTGCATAAATCGCTTCCAACACTGCAGCAGGAAAAATCCTATAGTTTTAAATAGGGTATCTGCTGCGTCTTTCGGACCGAGAAATGACATGTCAGTTCTTTGAATGGATCTGAAAGACGCTTCAGAAAGACATGTAAATACGCATCAGTTAACACTTGTCTGAACGCAGATGCGTTTTTTACATTGAAAGCAATGTAAATCACACTGCATATCGTTAGATGCGTGTTTGGGTCCGTTTAGAGTCAGAAAAATTGATCCAAAACACACATCTAAGAACGGATCCAAAACCAGATCCAACACGCCGTGTGAACATACCCAAACAATGAAGGAGAAATCCCTACCCTTCAGTCAGCGTCTGGAGCAGCAGTCAACAAAACATGAGCACATCTGGCAGAAGAGTATGTTAGCCTTCCTCATGCCAAAACCCCAGGAAAGAAAAGGCTGGAGCTTTAGGGAGGGATGACATTGCCAGATAACATTGCCCCAGGTCCAGTGGATACTCATCAGGTACATAGTATACTATAAAAAGTGAAACCAGCAATCCAAAATGTATAAAAGGATGTTGTTTACTGAAGTAATATAAGAACCAACAAATAAGGAAATCTGATGCGTTTCAGGCTCGTTACTAGAGCCCTTAATCATAGCGTAGTTCAAAAACAAAAAAAACAAAAACATGTTTTAATAACATATCCAATTAGGCACGTAACAACACGAGTGGTAGAGTGAACTGAAAAAAAACACATAAGATGTTGGAGAGACAAATAATGGCAACGATACAAAAAAACACAGTAACTAGATCAGAATTTTTTTCTGATCTAGTAACTTTTTTTGGGATCTATTGTTGTAACCATTATTTGTGTCTCTTCAACATCTTGTGTTTTTTTTCAGTTCACGCTACCACTCGTGTTGTTGTGTGCCTAACTGGATGTTATTTTAACATGTGTTTGGTATTTTTTTCAACTATGCTACAACTAAGTTTTCTAACGAACCTGAGGCTATGTCTCCACTGCACAGAGAAACGTCCGTTTTTTTCAGTGTTCTTCGTTTTCTAAAAATGCTGAAAAAACGAACAAACAGCTCCCATAGACTTCTATTGTAAAAACATCCTGCTGTCTCCAATGAGCTTTTTTCTGCTCGTTTTTTTTTGCTGGTCGTCTATTGCAACATGTTGCAAGAAACGCCAGAGCAGGGCAGAAAATTTACTACAGGAGTCTATGTAAAGCGCCGGATGTTTCTTGCCATGATTTTTTCAATGAAAACCCACCCGGGAGATTAAAGTCCCACCTATAGTGGGTGTTATACTTTTTTCAATTCTGCATACAAGTGTCTGATGTGTCCTCATCCGTACCGTTCTTAATAAAGTGATCATGCCTTTGTCGCTAACCCTTTCCTTGCGCAACTCAAGATTTTTACGCTAATAAAGTTTTCGCTTGTCGCTAAAAATACATTCTTTTATGGATTTTGGCGGCAGAATGTGTTTTACGTTTTTTGGCACTAAAATCCTTTTCTTAGAAGATTTTGGCGCTAAAACTTACCTTGCATCTGACGCTAAGAATCTGGGGGGTTTTTACGGCTTTTGGCGCTAAAATCCTTCTCTTAGAAGATTTTGGCGCTAATAAAGTTCTCGCTTGTGATGCTAAAAATACGGGATTTTTTTACGGATTGTGGCGCTAGAATTAGTTTTTTTTTATCTATTTAGGCGCTATTAAAGTTATCTCGCTTGTCGCTAGAAATACTTTAGTATTTTTAGAGACAAAAGCAAGATAACTTTAATAGCTCCAAAGTAAGTTTGGTTTTTTTGGGGGTTTTTTTAAACAAAAGGTATTTTAGCGTCAAATTCTGTAAATTTCTCTCGCCTTTGTCGGCAAAAATACACTTTGGTGCTAATAAAGTTCTCGCTTTTGCCGCTAAAAATGTATTTATTTTTATCTTACAGATTTTGGAGATAAATTTATTAACGCCAAAATCTATAAGAAAGGCCGATTTTTTGCAGCAAAAGCGAGAGAACATTAGCAGCAGTAAAATCCGTTAAAACCGTAGCGCCAAAATCTGTAAAACACGTATTGTTAGCAACAAAAAAGTGAGAACTTTATTAGCACCAAAATTTGTAAAAAATAGTATATTAGCGACAAAAGCCAGATAACTTTAACGGCAAAATCTTTAAAAAAAAAACGTATTGTAGCACCAAAATCCTTAAAACCGTATTTTTAGCGACAAAAGAGATAGCCAATAGCGCAAAAATTTGTAAAAACGTAAAAAAAAAAGTATTTTTAACGACAAAAGCAAGGTAACTATTAGCAGCAAAATCCATAAAAAAACTTTTTGTAGCGCCAAAAGCGTAAGAAAACGGATTTTTAATGGCAAAAGCGAGATAATTTTATTAGCGACAAAATCTGTTAAAAAAAAAGGATAATTTTTGGCGACAAAAGTGAGAAAATTATATTGGCGCCAAAATCCGTAAAACGACTACAAACTTACATACAAATGCAATGATGTGCTTTACATCCCCTTTTGTAGGGTGGAGTTACATCTCAATGGCTTAATTTACGCATACATTAAAAAACAGACTTGAAGACCAGCAAAAAAACACGCATAAAAAACGCACCCAAAAAAACGTTTTATCAGCTGCTTTTCACAGGCAGTAGACCGAAAACTCAATTTTATGAACATTTTTAGTATTTGGTTTTCTGGTCGTTTTGTGTCCACTGCAGTGTAGACAGTCTGAAACGCGTTTGTTGGTTCTTCTATTACTTCAGTAAATATCCTTTTATACATTTTGGATTGCTGGCTACAATTTTCATCTTCTCCTGGATATATCAGGTTCCTGTGAGCCGTTAAACCAGTCCAAATTGTGGGTGAGCTGGTGCTGTCTTTTTTTGCGATTATTTTAGGTATACTATGGTCTATCTGTATACAAAAATGCAGAGACTTTTTGCCACAAAATCTGGGAAGACATGGCAAAATTGCGCCTTTTTGACACGATTTTATGTCAGCCACAGTAATGCAATAATGCCATCAGGTATAATACACCAAATACTCATATCTCCATAAGTGATGACATTATTACAGATTTGCTGTGAAAACTAAAAAAAAAAAAAAAAAAAAAAAAAAAAAAAAAAAAAACAAATGTTTTGTGTTGGCGTTTTTTTTTTTTTTCTTTGTTTGTTTTGGCAGGCGAGTTGAGGTTTTCATTGGTACCATCAGGGCTGTGGAGTCCGAGTCAGTACCCATTTTGCAGGAGTCGGAGTGGTTATATAATAAATTGGTACAGTTAGTTAAATGCAGTGCCAAGAGCAAGAGGAATTGGGTACTGCCAGTGCGGCTGCTCCCATATCTTCAGCCTCATCAGATAATGAGTTTCATTTTGAAAAGTATTTGGATGACATGGAGCAGACAAAGCGTTACAGCAGGAGAAAAAGATTCCGCTCCCATAGCAAACAGATTGGCCAGATTTCAACCATTTATCAAAACTGACTGTGCATGAGGCAACTCCTTTATACCCTGACTTTTTTTTAGAGATGTTGCCCATGTGGTCACTGCTTTGCCACCAACCCAAGTTAGTTCTCTAGCTTTGAAATAATGAGATCAGATTTGAGGTCCTCTATGAAAGATCTGATGGAGGCGATACAATTTCTCAGAAAAAATTCATAGACTCCACAAGTTTATTCAGGACATTTTTATAAAAAACTTTTTTTTACCCCCTTACTGCAGCGTTTTTCATATTTGTAATTTATTTAATTTTTTTGTGTTCTAAAGTCGTATCCTATAAATATATTTTACATCGACAAGCAAAAGGGTAACAATGTTTGGAACTCTTGACTTTCAGGCTCCATATATTACCATCCACTACAGCCTTCCATGCGAGACTCCTATCATTTTACAGACCAGGGGTCTGCAACGTCCAGCTGTTGGGAAACTACATCTCCCATCATGCCCACTGATATAGATTATATAAATGCATGATGGGAGTTGTACTGTCCTAACAGCTGGAGAGCCGACGTTGTAGACCCCTATTATAGACAATCATCTTGGCTATCTAATACACAACTATTTAGCATCTACTTAGTTCTGCAGATTCTTATCATGTAACTGCATTGGTACGGTTTTGCTCCTGGTAGTGGGACAATCTTTCTTCTTGTTACTACAAATTACAACCTGTGCTCACATTCCCCAATAGGTCAGTGTGTTATTAGGCTGATTCCCAAACAAAAGATCACTGGATCGAGGAGCCATGAAGAAGATTTCCCAAGAAAAGAGAAGCAACATCATCCAGCTTCATCGATAGCAGTCTCTGCCAAGAAAATTGCCAAACTGCATCATGTAAGGCCATGACAGCTGGAAGAACATGAAATGAAGTCCATCCATCCATTCAGATACCAAGTGGTGGACATCCAGGCAAAATATTAGCGCAAGATCTATCAGTTCTAATGTGACAGAGATGGCAGTGGAGGTGGCTTGAATGCTTAAGAGTGAGATCACAGAAGTCCATAAAAGCACCATGCATTACACAAGTCTGGAATGATGGCCTGAAAAAAGATGAAGAAGCCTTGACTTCAATCTCGTCATAAGAAGCGTTGGCTTGAGTTTGTAAAAAAGTACGAAAAATAGAAGATTGGAAACGGGAGATTTGGAGCGAGAGATGAAAGTCAATAGACCGGGCTCTGATGGGTGCAAATGGGTTTGGAAGAATTAGGGCAAAAGGGGCCTGATGGATCGAGAAGCTGGAAGAACTGTCAGGTTCGGTGGAAGAAGCTTGATGATATGGGGGGGGTTTCACAGCCAAAGATGTTGGATACTAGACCAGGATCAATGTTGATCTCAATGCTGAGCTATATGTGTGTGTCCTACAAGATGAGTTACTTCATACGCTCGAGTACCATGGGTATGAAAAGGACGACAGTGTTCCAGCAGGACAACAATCTGAAGCATACATCAAGGTTGGAGAAGGAATGGTTCAATGCCAATGAGGTAGAGTTGAATTCCCCACCCGGCCTGGCCGCTTCCCGCGCGCCGCTTACCCGCGGCTCAGTAGTAGAGGACCCGATAGTGTCTCCGAGACGCCGGCAGTTACCACCACCGCTGAGGGAGGAGGACCATCAGACTCCCTACAGTAGCGAGTCACAATGCCTGGCTGAGAGAGGAGGACCGGCGGAGCCTTCTTCTGTGAGGTTGGAGGGGGGGGGCCCCATATGGAGGCGAGGATGGCACCATTGCGATGGCATCCCTGATACAGACGGGAGGATCTGGAGATGGTATGGGCCCTCTAGAGCAGAAGGAGGAGGCGGCCATGCTTAATTTCATTGCTCCAGGAGCTGGGCATGATCTGAGGGGGACAGGAGGGACTGGGGCTATTCTCCTGGGGCTGTCTTGTACTGCAGCCAGCCTGCACCCCGAGACATCCACTGAAATGGAGCTTATGCCCCGAAGGGACTCTTCATGTTCCCAGGTGTCCCCCAGAGACACTCTCAGGTGTCTGTACCAGACCCGCTCGAGGATTCTTTGGCTGGGAGCAAGTGTCAAGCTTTCTGGGCCATGCACATGTCACCCCCAGACAGCCCACAAGTTCTGCCCATCAGGCCCGATTTTAGTGTAGCCAGCAGGGCTGTGGAGTCGGCAAGCCAAAGCCCCGACTCAGACTCCTCAATTTCCCAAACCTCCGACTCCTGACTCGGACTCCCTCATACATGGCGAATGTTTAACCCTTTAAGCCGAACGCCTGAAAAGTAGTTAATGACCAGAGCATTTTTTTAGTTTTAGCCTCCTTGCGTTTCAACAGTTGTAACTTTTTTTTTTTTCTTCAATGATGCAGTTGTATGAGGTCTCGTTTTATTCGAGACTAGTTGTACTTTATGGGGGAATAGTTTAAATAATTCACTTATAAATAATTGCAGAATTTTTAATTTTTTTAAATCCTTTTTTTTTAAAAAACATTTTTTACACCATTCACATTTCACACTTAACTTGTTAGATTAACTCTACAGGTTATTACAGTCATGTGGATACCTAATATGTGTAGGGTTTTTTTGTGTTAGGTATGCACAATTACTTTTTATTAAATATTTTTTCATTTTATTTATTTTTTATTCTTTTTTAGAATTAGGTTTTTTACTTTTTTTTTGTAAATCCCATGAAGGGAGAACTGTTTTACATAATTTTTTTTATTTTTATTTACACTTTGTAATGTATTAGCATATTCATATATGCCAATACATTATAATCTGTGTCAGTCTGACACAGGCAGTGATTAGGACAGCACACAGTGTGTCCTGGTCACTGGCTTCTTACACAGACAGCTCTGGGGCCACTCTAGGTCCCCAGAGCGGACTGTGCAGCCGTTCCCCGAGCGCTGTCGGGTCACCGGGTATTCCGATCACCCGACAGAGCAGAGAAACCCTTTGATTGCACTGCGGTAACGCACCGCCGTAATCAAAGGGTTAAAGCACCGGGTTGCTGCAGACGAACGACCCGCATCAGCCAACGTCTAAAGTCAGCGGGCGTTCGTTAAGGAGTTAAGTGATAACTTTACTGTAGTAAAATGGTGACATCAGGCTGTTTTATCACCTTATGATACAATAATCAAGCTATTTAGGTAGGACACTGACAAGCAAAAGGATAATATTTTGATCTTTTGAACACTTGTGGGTAGAGTTGAAGAAAAAGCTGTATTTGTATCCAAGTCCAGTCTGCACCAACATTGGGAATGTGTATAAGAGACCTGGGATCAGATTTTGGTTAAGATATGCTTGAATCTGATCCAGAGCCCAGAAGGATTCAGGCTGTATTGAAAACCAAAAGGTGGATTTCCCAAATACTAACAAAATAATAACAATTAACATTTTGACTTTTAGGAGCAAAACAGTAACAATGCAGTTACATGACAAGAATCTGCAGATGCTAAATACTTGCAAGTCAAATTTATATATAAGATAGATAAGATGACTGTATATAAAATTACAGTAGCCTCATGTACAAAGCTGTAGTGGATGGTGAGATATGGACCCTGAAAGTCACAAGTTCAAAACATTGTTACCATTCTGCTTGTCAGTGTAAAATATATTTATTGGATATGACTTTAGAACACAAAAAAAATTGTAAATATGCAAAACACTGCAGGAACATTTGTAGAGTCTCTGAATTTGTTCTGAGAAATAGTATTGCCTCTATCAGATCCTGCATACAGGACCTCACATCTGATCTCGTTATTTCCAGGCTAGAGAAAAGCCTCTTTTACAATAACTTGGGTTGGGGGCAAAGCAGTGACCACAGGGGCAACATCTCTAACAATGTCAGGGTATAAAGGAATTGCCTCAGCTACAGTAAGCTTTGATGAATGGTTGAACTCTTCAACTTCTTTGAAAGCAAGTGAAAAATTTTGCTGAAATAGGTGTGCCAGGGGAGCAGAATTTTTTCCCAAGGGGCAGCGCTTTGCCTGCTCCGTGTCATCAATTACACTGCTCATGTGATAAGGCTGAAGATATGGGAGCAGTAGCACTAGCCAGACCCAATTCCTCTTGCTCTTTGCACTCCATTGAACTAACTGGACCAAATTATTATATATTTTGGGAGTCGGAGTCGGCCCATTTTATGACGACTCCGACTCCTGCAAAATAAGGCACCGACTCCACAGCCCTGAACTAGCCAGCGGGTCTCCGACTTCACAGGTCGTATCCTCTGATGTTGAATGACACCAATTTTATTAAATTGGAGACTTTGTTGAAGTTACTTCTGATATCACAAAGGATAGAGCCCTAACAATTCTTAGGGGCCATCCAGAACCCCAGGCGCTCCTGACACTTACTACCAACTAAAAATGACATGTCGGCTATGGCAACTGACCGCAAACGTGTGTGGCAGTGGGAAATAGGCGCGGTTAAAGCCGACATTTCCACTATCCAAGATAGAGTACAATCTCTTGAATCCTCACATTCAACTGTTCAAAAAGCCGTCTTAGATCTCCAAACAGCGCTTAAGTCCCAACAAACCCCCCACCAACATCTAGTTGATCAATTTGATGACTTGGAAAACAGAAATCGGAGGAACAATATTAGAATTAGGGGTCTCCCAGAATCTGTCAAACCGCAGGACTTGATTCCATCACGGAGTAAGCTTTTCAACATGCTCATGGGAAAAGTCACCGATACTCATATCGAAATTGATAGAGCGCATACAGCTCTCCGACCTACGAGTCAAGATGTCACCAACCCGCGCGATGTAATTTGTAGGCTTCACTATTATGCCATCAAGGAGGAAATAATGAAGAAAGCGAGACTTGCTCCCGCTATTCTTTACAAGGGCGCCAAGCTAGCCGGGTTTCCTGACCTATCAAGGTGCACCTTACGACTAAGGTCAGCAGTGAAGCATCTTCTGTCTGTTCTGCAAACGAGGCAAATAGCATATCAATGGGGGTGCCTTTTGCCCTCCTTGTCAGGACAGAGGACGGCACTGTGACTTTCAGAACACCAGCGGATCTCCTGTTCTTTCTCACAGCTCTGAAACTACCCATGGTCGCTTTGCCTGACTGGGATTCTGCTGCCTCCAACACTCCAATGCAACTGTCTTTGGTCCGAGCTCGGTCCGCTACTCGACAACTTAGAATTACTGGGACCCCGAGAGGGCAGCGTCGAGATCGCAGAGACTGGTCTCACGCATAGAAAGAGTGGATGACGCTGCGAAACGAAGTCTTCTACGGGTCATTCCATGTCAAGTGAATCAATGATTTTTACCTCTGTATTTTTAATTCTTTTGAGATTTTGTTATTTGGTAGTAGTGTGTCAGAGAAAACAAAATGTGAAGAAAAAAAATCTACAATCTTTTCTTTTTTTAATTGATTTTCAAAATTCGGAAAAAGTGTGACTTTTGGTGTCGCCTTTCTTTACATTTCTCATAACTCAGGCTAGAAAAAAAGATAGAGAAACTAAATAAACACCATTCTACTCAGAACTGTACAGGTCAGATATGAAAACCAGATATGTCACAAGAGTATCTGCGTTAATATTTTACCCATGCGAACGCAAAATTTTAAAAACACATTTCCGAAAAAAACGTTTAATTTAAAAATTTCCAAAATTGCACAAGTGCCTGCTATGCTGCTAGCCACATCTGTACCAAAATTCAAGTTAGGATCGCGATGGGATCATATTTAAAAATATAACTATTTCAGTGTCAATTGGAAAATCTTGAATTCAGATCTGTTCAGCTTGTGGTTTAAAAGAGTGGGGTCTATACTTACCAAAATAATACATGATTTTTAGATATTACTGTATTTTATTATGTTACAGCTTAGAAGCAGGAGAGGACAGAGGAGAAATCTTTGTTGGGGCTCAACCTGGAATGAACACAGGTAGACAGTGAATGTAGAGCAGATGACAGGCCAGCAGCTCTGTCAATCATATGAAGTATCTGCCCACCGCAGAGTCAGGAAGTAAGGGTACGATCACACGGAGTCTTGTGTCCATGTGAACATCCGCTTTTGTGATGCGTGTCTGGGTCCATATGAACGGACCCAGACACGCATCTAACAAGAAAGCGCATCCGAAAGACGGATCGGACAGACACGATGCAAATACGCATCAGCGATCGCTCATGTGAACGCCGCTGCGTGTTTCTCATTGCTGGCAGTGTTAAACACACTGCTAATTGTTAGATCCGTTCAGACGGACCCAGACACGCATCACAAAAGCGTATGTTCACACGGACACAAGGTGCTGTGTGAACATACCCTTTCATGTCCTGACATGTTAACTCTTGAACAAACATTAGTCTCTACACAGACATCAAGGGAGTCTGTGTGCTACAATATTGGTGAGTGTTTGGCACTGGTGGCTGGCTACTGTACTCTCCAAAGATTGTGAAAATGAAGAAGTAGAATGGACTTTTTTCCATCCTTCTGGTCCAGCGCCTTCGTGTATCCAAGAAAACCAGACATTTTAAAAGTTAACAAAAATCAGATATTAACTCAGGTGGAGCCAAACACCATGAAAGGCCGTACATACTCTAACACAAAAGGAAATGGCCATTGCTAGTAAGTGCTTATGGACAAGATTACATTTCAACCACTAGAAGGGACAAATCGATGATAAAAGGCCAGTTTAAAAACGTACTATTAATTGTTTGATTAGTTCATATTTTATTGAATGAGGATTTAACTACTGTACTATTCTTCTTGAACACTTCATAAATGACATGTTTAGTGATAATAAAAAAAATTGTTACATGTATAAATAGATGTTAAAAATAGGAGTTCTTTTAATCTTGTTTTTAACATATAATTAGGATGAGAGTACTTAGAATTTAAACCACACTTGAGGAGATGATCACCTTTTTTCTTTTGGTTTGTTCAATAAATTCAGGTTGAAAATGCCAAGCAAGTTGTGTTATGATGATTAAAGGGAACCTGTCATATAGGTTATGCCCCCCTTGCTGAGGGCAGCACAAGCCAGTGTCAGACCTGCTGTTTCCAGCACTGTGTCCCTTATTCTGTAAGATGCTGTAGTTTTAGAGCATTTACCCCTCAAATCTTATTAATGAGTAGGTGTTAGCTCCGCCCACCAAATGATAGCCCCGCTGACAGTTATTCACATGTTTCTACCTATTTAAAGTAATAGGCTTATCAGTTGAGGTGGGCGGGGCTAGCCTCCTATTGGGCGGGGCTAGCCTCCGATTGGCCGGGTTTGAAAAAAACTGACACTCTGAAGGACTCTTCGAATTACTTCTGGTTGAAAACTGATGATTTGAGCATTAAATACATGAAAACTACAGCAGCTTACAGAATAAGGGACACAGCGCTGGAAACAGCAGGTCTGACACTAGCTTGTTCTGTCCTCAGCAAGGGGGGCATAATCTATGTGATGGGTTCTCTTTAAGATGTATTTATTCTGGCACTTAGGGTATTTGTTTTTTATGTTTCTTTATTGTTGCATATAAATGTTGATTTCAATATGTGGTACTTTGAAAAAGAAAGGAAGAAACTCACATGAATATAAAATCAGATGATTCAAAGCTTTAAAAAAAAGAAAAAAAGAAAATTTTGTCGTCCCAAATTGAATCCCTGTACAAATACAACCAAGAACACAGGTAACGCACATGCATTTTTTCACAATTTTAAAACATACGTTTTCTCCAAAACGAAAGATAAACAGTCTTGTGACATATCAAATGAAAGCCGTTACCGTTCTGAGAAACATGATACCCCTCCCACCTCTACCTTAAAAGGGTTGTCTCGCTACAATAATTGGGTTTTAATTAAAAGATCTTTAAAAAACAAGCAGTTTTGCAATATATGTTCATTACTAATGTCCTACTGATTTTGAGTTATCCCTGGTAGTAGGAGTGCATCAGCTTCTCAAATCACTATAACAGGGGACCTGTTGATTTTTATCTCACTGGCTGCCAGACCTGGTGACTCATCAGCTTCTGAATACAGGTCAGCGCACAGAGCCCCTCCCACACAGTATGCTTCTGTAGGGAAGGGAGGGGGAGGGCTCTGGCTTCTGTGTGGATTAACCCTGTGTGTGCCTGCTCCCTCCTGCTCTCTACACAGATCGAGGAGAGCAGAGGTGAGGCTGATCTGTAGTCAGTAGATGTGATAGCAGTGAAGTGTGTTACTATAATCATGATGTGTCTGTGGAGCTTTGACTATACTAATAGAACAGATCAGGGGAGCATATGAACGTTTCATATCCCTCCCTGCTCTGCTGTATTAGTTACACATCGCTCCCTTCTCTGATGTATTTGTGACACATCGTGATTATAGTAACACACTTCACAGCTGCCCTGTGTCTGTTCTGACAAGGATTGTCTGTTGTTGCTTGAGATGTCCGTGGAGATTTGTATGCTAAGCAGGGGGTATGCTCTGCTATTAGCATACACAGCTTCACAGACCGCTCCACACTCATAGATCAGCCTTCTCCCTGCTGTCTCCTGAGCAGCAGATCTAGGCAGGCACACACAGGGTTAACCCTGGCCGCCCCCCCCTCCCCGCCCCGCTGTATAGAAGTTATTGCAGTTGGGGGGCGTGGCCTGGCACAGCATGGAGCTGGTCACAATCTTTGAGCTCTGAGGAAACTAGCTTAAACCGGCTCTACTAAACCTGCATTCACCGTGATTCTGGGTCATCTACCTGCATAAACCCTCACTCTCTGACCTGCTCTGCTCAGGGCTCTGGTTCCGGCCGGCGATTCAACAGGACGGCGTTCCCAGTCACTCCTGTACTGACTGGCAGAAGGTACAAGCAGTAGGCCTGAATCCGGCTGGCATTCAGCAGAGCTGAGTCCTGCCTGCCTCACTACACAGCAGCTGCTTCACTCCTGGTCAGAGCTGCACTGATCCTGGTGGAGCCTCTTGGACTCTCAGTTCTCCTCTGAGGTGACTCATCTCCTGCTTCTCAGCAGCAATAAGGTAAAGAGAGGAGACTGACATATCCCAGCCTCTACCCCACATCAAGGGTCCTGCTACAGCTCCCAGGCTGACTTCCCTCAGTCCCCAGAGCCACTTTTATTATTTGGGTGAAAGAGATAACAGGGCTGTGGGTGTTATATCTGGTCACTGACTCCTCAGCTGGCAGTTATTTCTCATATCCCAGGACTGGGGTTGTAATCTGCAGGGACTGGCTATAAAACTGTCTCCCTGCTCACACCATTGCCGTGGAAACCACATGTACTCTGCTGATTATTTACTCTTCCACTGCCAGTCTTTGTAAACAACTTCACTGACAGGCTCTAGGATTTCTGAAGCTGGTGTCAGACTTTTCAGCTAACTGCATAAGGGATTTCTCCAACTTACTGTGCTTTCTCCTGCTGAATTGATAAGGTGCTTTCTGGAGTAAGAAGTTTGGGGAGAGGTTGGAGACTCCTATACAGCGACATGGGCGGTACTACTAAAGATCACAAAGACACAAACCTACTAAACTTACTGAGTTTTTTCAAAATCCATCTTCCAAATCCCAGGATCGGAATAAACGTATCCCAATCCCTCCATTATCTCCATCTTCATCACGCCCAGATTCTGTAGATCTCGACCATCAGGATCCAATGGAACAAGCTCATGTTACTGAAAGGTCCCTGCAACGTCTATTCTCCTCATTCAGGGAGTCGCTACAATCTGACTTTAAACAGATGATGGGTGAATTTCGCTCTGACATCCAAGCCTTAGTCTCCAGAACAGAACACGTTGAGAATAAGATGGCGGAATTTGCTAAATCACACAATTTACTGATCAATGCTAATGCCGCCCTTGAAGAGGAAGTGCAAAAATTATCCTCCAAAGTTCTAGATCTTGAAGATCGTTCCAGAAGAAACAATATAAGGCTAAGAGGTATTCCGGAGTCCGTAGCGACAGACTCTCTCCCACAATTCTTAATAGATCTAATGGCTATTGTTCTCCCTGAGGCTTCATCTCTAGACTTAACAGTAGACCGCATTCATCGCCTACCTAAACTGAAACACATTTCCCCCTCTTTACCTAGGAGGTCATTGCAAAAATCCACTTCTTTCGCACTAAAGAAAATTTCCTTAAAGCCATCAGGAAAAGTTCTGACTTTCCAGAGAGGTTTAAGGACATCTCAATCTACCCCAACCTCTCTGCAGGGACAATGCTAAAGAGGAAAGAATTTGCACCGTTTACCAAGATCCTCAGGGAGAATGATATTGCATATCACTGGGGGTTCCCAGTGAAACTTATTGTCACCAGGGACAATTATACAAATGTCTGCTTCTCCCCTGCTATGCTAAAAGATTTATTAAAATTCATGGAACCTGCTTGTCACTCCAACAAATTCTCCACCACGAAAGAAGGATAGACCGGAACTGATCACTCCCATCTGGTCAGAGAAACACCAATATTCTAGAACAAGATCAGATGATTGAGCCTGGAATCTGGTGATTGCGCCCTACTACTGTTTCCTTGAGTATGCTCTCTTTCATTGTTGCTCCCTTAGTTACTTCTTGAAGGTGGGCTTTGCTCACATTCTGTAAGTGCCTGCACTGAACTTTCCCCAATACTTATTTCCACTGAGGAAATAATTTAGTTTGCAATGTCTTTGCCTGTTACTTGGTTTACTGTTGTTATTGTTTTGGCCATGAAAACATCTCTTTTACTTGTAGTCCTGTATTTAACATCTTCGGGACGTACATTATTGTATCTCGTGTTGCTAGTCCTCTTCTTGATTCATAATGGGTTTTAAAATTCTCTCTTTAAATGCCTACGGCCTTAATTCGCCGTACAAATGCTCACTTTTCTGGAGAGATGTTTTGAAATCTAAAGCAGATATAGTTTGCGTTCAAGAGACCCATTTAACTGCTCAGGATTCTGGGAGACTAAAGAATAAAAAATTTCCATACTCTTATTTTACTCTCTCACAGGTTAAAAAAGCTGGTATCGCTCTTTTTATTAAGGACTCGGTAGCATTCACCTTTATTAATTCAATTATTGACCCAAAACATAGATATATCATCCTGCAATGTGAAATAAATTCGATACCTTACACAATCCTTTCCCTTTACGCCCCGAATACTGGGCAGTTATCATTTGTCAAATCCACAATATCTAAGGCTAGGGCAATTTGTAGAGGAGGTTTAATCATTTGTGGAGATTTTAATCTAGTTATGGATAGGTTGCTTGACAGATCTAGGGGTGCTGCAAGATATACTCCCGAACTTTTAAATTATACACAAGAAGAAAATCTACATGACCCTTGGAGATACCAACACTCCAATGAGATAGACTATACATTTTATTCCGCCTCCAAAAATACCCATTCGCGGATTGACTTTTTTCTCTTAGATCAAAAAGCTCTTGTGAATGTGCGACAAACAAATAGGCCTTATCACTATGGTCCGACCACGCTCCTATAACTCTCTCCTTATCAGACCATATGAGAACATCTCCAAATGTTCCTTGGAGATTGAATCTGTTTATGTTAAAAATCTGCCACAAATACTTCGGAAGTATCGGGAGCCCTTCAGGAATATTTCAATATTAATTCCCCTTCTGCTCCTTCCATAGAAATCTTTATGGTGTGCCCACAAGGCATATATTAGAGGTATATTCATGAAGTTAGCATCTTAAGAAAAAAAGCACCATGAATCAGAGGTTAATAAGATCTTGGACAACATTAAGAAATTAAAAAAAGTTTTCAAAACTAACCCAACCCTAGATGTTAAAAAAGAACTGATTAACCAAAGAAATCTTTTACGTAGCCTTTATTTAATAGAACATGAATCACAATTGGCGAAACTAAAATTGAATTTTTATATATCCAAGGAGATAGACCTACTAAATTGTTGGCGCGCAGAGTTAAGACCCTTCAAGCCCGTTCTAAAATACCTTATATTTCCACTCCAGATAAGGGCAAAATTAGGGACCCCCAACTTATCTCTAATTCCTTTGCGGATTATTACCATTCCCTTTATAATTTAAGGGACGACCCTAATCTCCTTCCCATTAGCACAGATCAAATTAACAATTTCTAAATAAGCTGGCTCTTCGGCTTTAACTGAAGAAGACCTGGATGCACTGAATTCTCCAATTACTATGATGGAAATAGAAAAAACTTAACTCATCCAAACTTAAAGCACCCGGACCAGATGGTTTTCCAAATGAGTACTACAAATTATTTAAATCCATTCTTCCCCATATGGTTTCCATTTTCCAATCAATAATTGATAAAGGATCTCCTCCCTCTGAAATGCTTCATGCAACGGTGACCACTATCCCAAAACCGGGTAAACCTTCAGACTTAGTCACTAACTACAGACCCATATCTTTGTTGAATTGTGATATAAAATTTTATTCTAAACTTATTGCCTCCCGGTTAAACGACATCCTCCCATCGTTGATTAAATTGGATCAAGTATGGTTTGTGAAAGGTCGGCAAACCAGAGATGGTGTTCGTAGAGTATTAGATGTCTTGCATTTCATTAATTCTAATAAAACCCCTTCGGCCCTTATATCCTTAGATGCAGAGAAAGCCTTTGACAGAATTAATTGGGATTATATTAAAGAGGTATTGAAAAAATTTGGCTTCTCTGGTGCGATTTACAGTGCAATTACGGCTCTGTATACCTCCCCTTCCGCAGCAGTATTGTCTTCAGGTTTTCTTTCCAGGCCTTTTCCCATATCTAATGGTACCCGACAAGGTTGCCCTCTTTCCCCCCTTATCTTCACGCTTTGTATAGAGCCTCTGGCAGAAAGTATCAGAAGTTCTAACCTTTTACCAGGTATTGATGCCGCAGGAGTCGAACATAAAATCAGTCTGTATGCGGACGACATTTTGATTATGTGTCGAGACCCTGCTTCCTCAATTCCACATTTACTACATATTTTAGAAGCTTATAGTAAAGTGTCATACTATAAACTAAACTTAACTAAATCTGTCCTGATGCCTTTGCATGTGCAACCTTCAGGTCTAGCAGACCTTTCCCGCTTTCAGTTTATTTGCTCTGACACTTTTATTTCCTATCTTGGTATAAAAAATATTTTATTCATTACAAAATACTATTAGCGGTAACTTGGACTTTGTATATGACACTTTAGTCTCAGAAGTTGATAGATTAAATCTTCTTCCCTTATCCTGGATCGCAAGGATTAATGTTGTTAAAATGATGCTTTTACCTAAATAGCTGTATGTATGTAGATGTCTGCCCTTTGTTTCCCTCCTCGCTTATAAACAAACTACAATCCTTATTACTAAAATTTATTTGGGGGGCAAAGAGGCCTAGATGTAATAGACAATATTTGTATTTACAGTCCAAGAAGGGAGGTATGTCTGTGCCCAACCTTGCATTGTATAATGCAGCATCTATTTTGGATGCCAGCTACTTTCTGTGGAATAATCCAAGCATACATCACTGGTCCCAGCTTGAAAACGCCACCTGCTACCCCTACACGGTTAGAGATCTCCTTATTGCCTTACTTTTAGGGATTACTATCCCTAATAGTGACCTACCCTCTCTTCAACACTTATTTCTATCTTGGAACAAATATGTAATGAAGAATCATTTAATACCTATTTCAAGACAGTTGTGTCCGATTTTAATTCTTCAGTTATGTATCCCTCACGTCTCCCTTTATGATTGGATATCTAAGGGGATTCATACGATTGACCTTCTTTATTCTGATGAGCAACTTAAACCTTTTTCTGACTTAACTCAGAATTTCAATATTGCCCAAACTACATTTTACAAATATCTTCAAGTTAGGCATGTTTTGAATGATATGCAACACTTGGGCAGGTTGGGAGTGGAGTCCATACTAAGCCGTTTTTTGAATACTGTTACTAGATATGAGAAGGGATTATCCATTTCCTACAACCAATTGTTATCAGTTACGTTTCAATCATCCCATAACTATTTTCTTAAATGGGAAAAGGAACTAAATGTAAAATATACAAATGAGGATTGGATGTTAGCAGTTGCGACCTCTGTCAAGTTCTCAAGGTGTGTAAATCACTTGAAAATCATGAAGAAAATCCAGCTTAGGTGGTACCTTACACCAAATCGTATTTCCCATATTT
The DNA here is from genome assembly GCA_025379985.1 of Phyllomedusa bahiana. Taxonomy (NCBI): domain Eukaryota; kingdom Metazoa; phylum Chordata; class Amphibia; order Anura; family Hylidae; genus Phyllomedusa; species Phyllomedusa bahiana. The sequence goes on from JAODAL010018840.1 coordinate 49,426, forward strand.
CCCCTGGTTATTCCAATCTTTGCTGGAGAGCTTGTGGTAGTGTAGGAACCCCTATGCATATGTGGTGGTCATGTCCTGTTGTTAAAAAGTTGTGGTCCAGGTGGAGTCAATGGCTAAAGAAATTTTCCAATTTAACATTTCATTCTCTCCACAACTGGCTATACTCGACTTGACCTTAGATGATTACCATTTGTCTTTCCAAACTGTCCTTTACCATCTTTTGCGCGCCACCAGACTGACCATAGCAGCTCACTGGAAATCGGCAGAGATTCTTAGCACTGCAAAAGTTATCAATAGAGAATTTCCATTTTAAATGTGAAAATTGCTTGGCGATTCCTCCACACCTGGTAGCTGGAATTAAAAATAAATGGACATTTTGGACTGAGTCTAAATACTTTGTGATTGGTTAACTTTGTTGATAATTATTCTATTCTTTTACTGAGCTGTATAGTTCTGCTCTTGGGTAAAGTTTTCGTTTGCTGAACATTCGCTCCGCAGACAGATTCTCCTATATCTCTACTTGAGAAACAAAATGTCAATTTTTATCTGTGTGTATTTCATGGCAATTGTTTTCATTTTTGTTCTGTTCTTTTTCCCCTGCGTTGGGAAATTTCTTTTTTGTATAAATGTTATAATCTCAAAAATTATGGTTTAAAAAAAAGAAGTTATTGCAGTTGGAGGAGGAGAGCTGTCTGTGTGCTGAGGGGAGGGGTGAAGGGGGAGAGGAAGAAGCAGACAAGAAGCACGCCCCTGAATTCAAAAATCCTTTGCTGCCAGACACATTGAAGTAGGCTGAAAGCCTGTAGTGAGACAACTCTTTTAATGCTAGCCTGAGATATGATAAAAAAAATGTAACGTCATACCAGGCCAAAATTTGCACTTTCAAAACTTTAGAAGTATGTAAAAAATTAACTGATGAAGTAAAACATTCAAAACTTCTAATTTGTAATTAACTAAAGTTGTACTTCATAAAAATAAAACAAATCTAAAGACGTCAGGTAAAAAAAAATATTCATATTTGGATCATTTGATATGGAATGAACCCTACATAACAAGCAGTGAGAGCACTTGGTCTTTCTACAAAGCGGCTGCTCCGCTATATGGTCCTCTTGTCCTTAATTTGGTTGTTGTTACCCTTCTGGTTATCCCTTTGGAAACAGCTACTCGAATCTGAATGATGTTGCCAGGACGGTACATGTTGTTTGACCTCTGTGGCCTATAAATACTATAGCTTCCATACATTCAGATCAGTACCTGGGACCACTAAGATAACTGTCAATTTTTATGTACGCTTTGCCACTCTTTGATGCATTGTTATCTCTTGCTAAGTTTTAGCACCATTATAGGTCCTACGAATGGCTTAGACACAGTTCTTTAACTGGGTTATTTGATTAACTCTCTCTCAGGTTAGACAGGACTCCCCGTCCTCTCCCCAATAGGTGGTCTACGGACACTGTGTTCGTTGTGCGCAGTGGTAGAATCTGCATACTTTAGATTTTCGTGCTGGTCTGTTTATTGGCTATCAGGCTTGAACGTCACGTTTTTCTTTTTTTTTTTTATTTTGGTGTTCTTGCTGTATCTGTTCTCTAAAGGTGTTCCCACCTTTGTTGTTAGCTTTTTAGTAGATTTCACAACACGAGGACTCTCAAAATCTCCTCCCTTAACGTTAAGTGGTTTAATATCCCGGAGAGGTGGTCCCAAATTTTGTATAACATGCATAAAGCAGAAAACTCACATCCTGTGTGTCCAGGAGACTCATTTGTTAGTAGGCCATCTTGAATCTTTCCAGAACAAAAAACTTCCCCCTTCTGGTGTTGCAGTAGCAATCCGCTTAACAAAACTAAAGGCGTAGCCATTTTTTATTTATTTTTTTTTCCACAAAGACCTCCTGATCCAGATACTAGATGTTAAACGGGATACTAATGCCGATATGGCTATGTCTACACTGCCGTGGACAAAAAACGACCTGAAAACGAATTACCAAAAACGTTCATGAAGCTGAGTTTTCTGTCCACTGCCTGTCAAAAGCAGCTGAAAAAACGGCCATTTTTTGCCGCGATTTTTGGCTTTTTTTTTTTGCTGGTCTTCAAGCCTGTTTGGATGTAACGCCGCCCTACAAAAGGGGATGTAAAGCACATCATTGCATTTACATGTAATCTTGTAGTCGTTTTACGGATTTTGGCGCTAATAAAGTAATCTCGTGTTTGTCGCCAAAAATTTGTTTTTTTACGGATTTTGGCCCTAAAGTAAATTTAACGTATCTTGGTGCCAAGATCTGCATTTGTACAAATTTTTGGCACTAATAAAGTCATCTCGCGTTTCTATCCAAAAATACTTTTTTTTTTTAATGGATTTTGTCCCTAAAGTCCATTTTTTAACGTATTTTAGTGCGAAGATCTGCATTTTTTCGGATTTTGCCGCTAATAAAGTTATCTCGCTTCTGATGCCAAAAATACGTTTTGTTTGCAGATTTTGCCGCAAGAATCCTTTTCTTATGGATTTTTTGCGTCAGAAGCGAGAACTTTGTGAGCCCCAAAATCCGTAAAAAAAACGCATTCTGGCGCCAAAATCCGTTAAAGAGAACCTGTCACATAGTTTTTGCCCCCTGGCTGAGGACAGAACAACTGTTAGTGTCAGGCATGCTGTTTCCAGCGCTATCCCCTTTATTCTGTGAGATGCTGTAGTTTTCGTGTATTTAATGCTCAAATCTGCAGTCCTAGACTTCTTTTATGCTATTATCCCTTGACGCCGAAAAGGCATTTGACAGGGTAGACTGGGGCTTTTTGAAGTCTGCTTTGTCAAACGTGGGGATTGGTCCAGTTCTGCTGCAAAGAATTGCACTGTATCGGAACCCGTCGGCGCAGATTAGAGTCAATGGAGTACTATCCAAACCTTTTGACATTCGCAATGGGACGCAACTGGGATGTCCATTGCCCCTTATCCTGTATGTAATAGTAATGGAACACCAAATGCGGGTTATCAGAGCAGACCGGGAGATCAGGGGTCTGCAAATTGGAGACTAGCAATATAAATGTGCAGCTTTCGCCGATGATCTTCTGCTTTATGTTACGCAACCGGAGACATCCTTGCTGGATACGTTTGGCCAGTTGAGCAACTTTAAAATGAACTGGACCAAAAGTGTAGCTTTAAATATCACCATAGACCCGGTTCTAGTAAAAATATTACAGGATAGGTTTGCATTTAAATGGGCGACTGATCACTTCACGTACCTAGGAGTGCAGATTTCAAAGAGACCAGATAAGATTTTTGATTAAAATTTTGCCACATTCATTCAAACCATTAAGAATGACCTGGTCAAATGGGACCGGAAAGAGTTCTCCTGGATTGGTCGCATCAATATTCTCAAAATTAATATTCTCCCCAGACTTTTATATTTTTCAGACTCTCCCAGTGATTCTCTCTAACAACTTCTTCCGAGACCTTAATAAATGTTTTGGAAAGTTTGTTTGGGGTGGTGCGAGGCCGAGGATTGCTAGAGATATCCTGATCAGAAATAAAGATGAAGTGGGCTGGCCCTCCCGGAACTGAAGTTTGGACTGGTTCCATGCTAAAACTTCGAAATCGTGGGTAGAACTTGAGGACACACTGTATGGTGGCCACTTATCGTCCCTGCCCTGGATATTGCCCCGCCTTCAGGACTTTAAATGGTCTTGCGTGCCTCTTGTCTCCCGGATCACCATGTCAGTCTTTAAAAAGTATGGGATATAATATAAGCTGTATGCCCCCAATGGCCCACTCGCACCAATTAATGGCAATCACAAGCTGCAAATCTCTGCCCCATGCCTACTACACCAAGATAGCCTCACGCGGCGACCCCAGACGATTGGAAACTTCATAGTAAACACTTTTTTCGAGCTATATACTGGAGTGGTGACGGAATCAAACCCCAAATATATGGTTACAATATATGCAGCTCAAACAGTACTTTGACACTAACAGGCTCAAATTAGAATTTTACCAGGAATCCCTCCAGGTTTGAGGTCTTGTGTATTCAGCAGCATGACTCACGACACCTCATCTCCGTTCTATATATGCTATGCTCCTAGATGCCTTGTCCCAGCGAAGACCCATATTTCAAGATAGCTGGGAAAGGGAACTAAATGTTACACTTAAAAATGAGGATTGGTCTAAGGCTTATATCCTGACGCATAGGGCCTCAATATCCTGTCGTGTACAGGAACTCAACTACAAGGTACTTTCGAGGTGGTATAGAGTTCCAACGTTATTACATTCACTATACCTGGCGAGATGCGAGAAAGATAGGCACCATGACACATTTGGTGGGGATGCGCGGAATTACAGACATTTTGGAGCAAGGTTATTATGGTAATTGAAAAAATCACGGGCATATTGCTTCAAAATGATCCAAAGGTTCTCCTTCTATCCATGCCAATGTATACTTTGAAGGGTGGGTTAGTACTTTTCTTGCTAGTAGCAGCTAGATTGTTGATCCCTAGGAAATGGAGAAACACACAAGTGCCTTCCATCACTTAATGGTTAAGAGACATTTTTCATATCCAAAGAATGGAGAAACTGAGGGAAGAAAATGAGCAGACTCTCGATAGATTCTATAGGGTATGGAGTGAGTGGATAACCTTTACAGTTTCTCCCAAGTACAAGTCTTTAACTTGACACCCTATATCGCATCTTTCAGCTTCCCCCTCTCCCCCACCCCTCTTTTTAAGTTAAAATGGATCGCAATTTCCATCTAATTTACCAATACTGCTTGGAGGTCTCGTCTACGTGTCGCGTCTGAAAATTCATAGATGTTGTATTGACTTACGTATTCTGTTCATCCTCTTTTCTTTCAGTTATTGATTGGTCTTTCTATAATTGACAACAGCAGACCACCATATATAATTAATTATATCTGTAACCTGTCCCTTTCTCGCTCGGCTTCACTTATGCGTGTGAGTGTTGCGGCTTGAGAGGTGTAGGATTTATTAAGACGGTTCAATTCAAAAAGCTATTTAACTTGCTTGTATATGTATCATATCATTTTTTTTCTAATCCTTTCGGACTGCTGTTAGGCTTTCGTATTAGAAAATAAATTTGTTTTCATAATGTATATTGATGTTATTTTGCATAAGCTTGTGCTATGTTTTCTCTGGACATTTTCAATAAAGTTTTTTTTTTTTAAAAAAAAGAAAAAAAAAAAAAAAGACTGATGTTACCATTTTACTACAGTAAAGTTATCACTTAAACATGCACCATGTAAGAGGGAGTTGGAGTCAGGATTTAGAGTCCTGAAAATTGAGGAGTCGGAGCTTTGGCTTACCGACTCCTCAGCCTTGGGTACCATTCTGGGGTTCATATGATTTTTCGCTCACTTTTTATTCTATTTTTTTTTAGGTAGGAAGAGCTAAAAAATGCAATTTGGCATGGTTATTAATACATACAATGTTTTAGAGTATCTTACCAATCGATGAACATGCAAAGTTACATGGATAGAGGTCCCCATTTCTCCACAGCGGAGAAAGAGGGATTCAATCCCCAAAACACTGCAGCATTAATTGTTGTAATGATGTGCAGAAACTAGGTATACCTACTACAATTTGTAACATTGACAAAACATTTAAATAACTGAATCTTGTAAGTAATTTATCATATATATGCACTAAGCCATATGAACTATAGTTTAAGATTTATTTGTGGGATATTTCCAAATGTAACCCCTTACCGACATTTGCCGTACTCATACGGCAATGTCGGGTAGGGGTTCCCGCAAATTGCCCTATGAGTACGTCAAGGCGATCTTGCGCGCTCACAGGCGGGGCGCGCAAAATCGCGGCATGGAACCAGCATGCCGCAGCCCCCACGGCCGGAGTGAGCTCCGGCCGCGGGGGATTAACCCCCCGATGTCGCGACATCGTTGACGCGACAACCGCAGTTTGCGGGCAGCAGGAGTGAGCTCGCTGCCCCGATCCCGGGCCGCAGTAACGGCGCTTCAGCGGCGGTACTGATCTCCTACCAGACAGCCCGGATGCTGAATGACAGCATCCGGGTTGTCTGGTGACGTCACGATGCCCACAATGCATTGTGGGCAGCATGACTGACAGTTGCCATGGAGACCAGCATACAGCTATAAGCTGTGTGCTGATCGCCTATTGCATGAACGATCTCACGATCGTTCATGCAATTCCCCCCCTGGGGAAATGTGTAAAATGTATGAAAAAGTAAATAAAAAAAAAAAGTTTAAAAAGTAAAACACAAACACAAAAAATAAAATAAAAACACGTACACCGCCCTTTTCCCCTTCACAAACGGCAATCGCCCCAAAAGAGATAAAAAAAATAAATAAAGTACCCATTTTGGTATCCCGGTGCGAGGACCCCACCCTTTAAAAAATTGTCATTTTAATTAAGCCGAAAGGTAACCTGTAAAAAAAAAAAAAAAAAAATACAAAATTGCGATTTTTGTTCATCCCGCAGCAAAAAAATCGAGTAAAAAGTATAAAAATTATAAAAGTGAGCCAATTAAAACTCGTTCACCCCCAAAAAAAAAAAAAGTCCTTACACAGCTTTTAAAACGGAAAAATTAAAAATTTTGGGCTATTGAAGATAGCGATGAAAAAATATTGTTTTACACAATAAAAACATTTTTTCAAAAAAATTGTGTTTTTCAAAAAAAAAAAAAACTACTAAAATTGGGTAAACCGTAATCGTCTAAAACCCCCAGAGTAAAAACTAACGTCACAGATACTGCACGGTGAAAGCTATTAAAATTAAAAATAAACCCACTGCAGGATCCCGTATTTTTTTACCCTCCCCTTCCAAAAAAAACGGACTTAAAAGCGTATAAAAATTGCCCCCCAAAAATGCCCCTTTTAAACGCCCAAAAACAAAAAAAAAAAAAAAGTTTGGGTCTAGACTGCGGCGATGAAAAAATCGTTTTTTTTTAAAAAAGTGTTTTTATGTAGCAGGTAAAAAAAAAAAAATATAAAATGTGGTATCACTGAAACGTATAAACCTCTGAGTAACTTTAGCATGCATTTATACCGCACGTGAGCTGAAAAAAATAAAAAACACTCCAGGTTTGCGTTTTTTGTACAAATGCCTCAAAAAAAACCTTAAAAAAAAGTGTAAAAGATCAAAAGCCCCCATTGGTACCAAAAAAAATAAACCCATCTCGTAAAAAAAACCCTAACAGCTCCATATGAAAAAAATTAAGAAAGTTAGGTGTCAAATGGACAACAAAAAACAAAACTTTTTTTAAATTTGTTCATTTTTAAAAATAAAAAACAAAAAAACTATAAAAATTTAAATTTTTTTGCAAATTGTACCGACCCCCATAGTAAAGTTACCCCGTCATTTACCCCGTATGGGGGAATACTGTAAAAAAAGCCCAAAAAACAAGGGGGAACGCTTTTCCCCTTCATTTCCAGGGCCCATGCTAAAAAAAAAACGACGGAACACCTGTGCGCCCAAATGCAAAAAAACCCCCTTAGGAGATCCCTGGGGGGTGTTAAATCCAAAAAGGGGGAACTTCTGGAGGTTTTTCACTTTTTCTAGTTTTTTGGGGATTTGAGTTTGCGACAGGCCCCACCAATATCTGTGCGCCAAAAGCCCCCCAAACAGCATTTTACCCCATGTAAGTATTGCTGAACTTGAAAAAATTGTGAACCAATTTTGGGGTGTTTTCCCAAAAGATTCCTTGAAAAAATTTGAACATTTTCGTTTAAATTCAGATTTTTGGAAAAAAATATATTTTTTTTTTTTCAGAGCCGAAGCTAAAAAAATTTGTGAAATGCTTGGGGCCGAATACCACTACACCTTGGTTTTAATTCCCGTAAAGGGTTTTGTTTTTTCCCAATTTTGGGTTTTTTTAAATTTTTTGGAACTTGGGGTTCGAAACCCTGAAAGGGCCCCCCCTAAAAAAAAAAAATTTTAATTGAAAATGAGGCCCCAGAGCCCGGTAGGGTCCTCCTTTCTGGGGCTTGGGTTGAGCCAAAATGCATGGCCCACTATGGGATATTTAAAAAAAGGAAGAATCGGGGGAATCAATATTAATTTGCTTTCCCTGAAAATTTTACCGATTTTTGTAAATGTAAAAAAAATTGAAATCTGAAAAAAAAAAGTGAATTTTTTGAAATTTCCCTTTCCATTTGTTTTAATTCCGGAAAAAACCTAAGGGGTTAAAAAACACCCCTAAATCCCGGGTTTTGAACATTTAAAGGGGGTTTTTGTTTTTTTGATGAGGTCTTTTTGGGGGGTTTTAACAACAGTCCATCAAATCATTAAATGGACTGGCCCCAAAAAATGTTTTGCAAATTTTCTTGAAAATTAAAAAAAATTATCAAAAATTTAAAGCCCCCAAAATTTTAAAAAAAAATTAGCCAACAAGACTTGGTAGAGCTAGTTATAAACTTTTTGAGTGGAATAACTACTGCCTTACATGCGAAATTTTTTGAAGTTTGAAATTGGAAAATTTTTTAAATTTTTCACGTAATTGATATTTTTCCCAAAAAAACAAGATTTTTTGGACCAAAATTTTTACTATTTTAAAGCACAATGTGACGAGAAAAAAATCTTGAATCACATGATAGGTTAAAGTGTCAAAAAAGTTATTCTCAAAGCGACACATGAGGATTTAAAAAATGGGGCTCGTAAAGGGGCCCAAAACTGGCCCCGGGGGGTTTAGGGGTTAAAATTTTGGGGCAATTTAAAAAACTTCAAAATAACGAAAATTAGTTGTGGCATTGTATTGGAAAAGCATGCAAATTTTAAAACATAAACACTACCATTTCCCTTTATCAGCAAAATGAAAAACCCTGTTTGAGAAATTTTTGGTCAGATCGCAATACTTTGTCCCTTTGACAATTATTTTTTTTATTTATTTTAAAAGGGGCATTGATTCCAGGGCGCTGTACATTCGGGGGGGTTTTACATACATTAATAAGTCAAACGAGTACAGTGATCAATATACGCCCAATTGGCACACAGATGGAAGAGGACCCACCCCGGGGCTTACAATCTACAAAGGGGGAAAAGGACAGGAGGGGGGGGCAGCATGTTGGGGAGGATTTAGTGAAAAGTTTAGTGAAGGTTATAGGCAAGCCGAAGAAAGGGGTTTTCGGGTTGGGTTTTGAAGGGGAAAAGGGAGGAGAGTCTGGTGTTGGGGCAGTGATTCCAGAGTGGGGTGAAGCACGGGAGAAACGGGAAAACTGTTGTGTAAAGGGCTGTGGGGGGAGAGCAGGGGAAGTCCTGTGAGGAGGGGGAGGGTTTTTGGGGGGGAAAATTTTTGGGAAAATTAGGGCAGAGTGTATGGGGGGGAAGGTCAGGGAGACCCTTTTGTAGGTAGGTTTAGTATTAAAAAAATTCGCTGGGAAATTGGAACCCAGGAAGGGATTGGGAGAGGGGAGGGGAGAGGAGGCGGGGAAAAAGGGGTAAGGGGGGCAGCAGAGTTGGGGAGGGATTGGGGGGAGCGAGGGTGCTAGTGGGAGGCCACTGAGAAGGATGTTGCAGTAGTCTAGGGGGAGATGCAAGGGCAGGACCAGAAATTTTGTGTGTATAGCGAGGAACGAGGGATGGAGGATGTTTTTAGGTGGAGGGGCACGGGGGGGTTTTTTGGATGTGGGGTTTTTGAAAAAATAAAGCAGATCTGGGATTCCCCCCAAACAGGGGATTGTGGGCCGGTGAAAGTTTAAGCCGTTGACTGTAATAGAGAGATCGGGGGGCGGGGTTGAGTTGGAGGGTTTGGGAAAATTGAGTTTGTTTTCTCCCCCTTTAGTTTTAGGAGACGGAGAGGAAAAGGAGGAAATGGAGGACAGACAGTGGGGGATCGGGAGAGTAGAGAAGTGAATTGGGCCAAAAGATGTGAGTTGGGGATCATCAGCATACAGGTGGTAAAAAGCCTGTGAGGCTATGAGTGACCCAGGGAGTAACGATATACCCCGTTTATCAAAATATGTAACATTTTCGACCTAAAAACCCAGAACAGAAAACCAAAAGGGTCAAGAAAAGCCTAGTATTTTTAACCCCAAAGGCACACCCCCCACAAAAATTTTAGTAGTGATAAAGACTTTTTTTTAATACTGTCATTAGCAATTTTCAGAAGCTAGTCTTATTCGGGATAGATTTTTTCCTTATTTAGCAGAGTTGTTGACAGGGGTTCTTTCTGTTGACTTTGCCACCTGTGGAAGGGGGAGAGGGGGAAAAAATAGTGCTTGTCAGGATAATCTGAGTCTTCCCCTACACATTCAACAGGCCCAAAACCTGAGGACATAGTGTGACAGGTTTAAGGACTTTCATTTCACGCTGGGTGTTATATCCAGGGTTGGGTCGCAAGCCAAAGAATACGACTCCTCAATACCCAAACCTCGACTCCCTCATACATGGCGCATGTTTAAGTGATAACTTTATGTAGAAAAAGGTAAAACAGGCTTTTTTATCACCTATAATACAAAATCAAGTATTTAGGGGAAAAAAGACACTGAAAAAAAAGGGTAACAATGTTTTGATTTTTGAACACTTGTGGGTAGATTTGAAGAAAAAAGCTGAATTTATCCAGTCCATCTGGGCCCCAAATTTTGGGAAAAGTAGAAAGACCTGGGACAGATTTTGGGCAAGATATGCTTGAATTATTTGAGCCCAAAAAATTCGGCAGATTGAAAACCAAAAAGGGGGTTTCCCAAATAAAAAAAAAAAATAAAAAAAAATAACATTTTTATTTTAGGACAAAAAAAGTAAAAAAGCAGTTACAGGAAAAATTGCAGAATAAGCAGATGCAAAAAAAAATTGCAAGTCAAATTTTTATAAAATAGGCAAGATAATGTATATAAAATTACGACCTCATGTACAAAGCTGTATGGATGGTAGATTGGGGCGAAAACAAATTCAAAACCCTTGTTACCATTTGCTTGTTTGTAAAATTATTTTTTGGAAGGGCTTTAGAAAACAAAAAAAATTGTAAATATGCAAAAACACTGCAGGGGGAAATTTTTGGGTCCTGAAATTTTTTTTGAGAAATATATTTCCCCCAAACAGATCCTGATACAGGGTGGCCAAAAGATTGGCCCCCCCAATTCTGTCAGATAATATCGTTTCTTCCCGAAAACATTGCCTCCAAATTATTTTTGGGAATTAATATAAATTTATTTATTTTTCTTGCAATGAAAAAAAAAACAAAACAGAATTAGACAAAAAACAAATCATTTATCTTTCCCCAAAATTCAAAAAGGGCGAAAAAAGGAAGAATTGGAGAATTGGTGAGGATTAAGAAAAACCTAGGGAAGCTGTGAGGGAAAAGACCCGGAGGGGTAAGGCAAAGGAAATAGATTGATGTTCTATCAAATTTGTCATCATGAATTGAAAGAAAGGCATACTTAATAAATTGGAAAATTTTACAAAAGAGAAAATTTGGTAAACTGTTTTTACAAACCAAGATTTATCTTAAAAAAAAGGTTTCTTTGGGGGATGCATTTGTTTCCTCAGATTTGAAAGAAAAGGCGGGAAAAAACATGGGTTACAAAAACAAAGAAAGGGTCGTTTCCCTGCCTGAATTGTCTTAATTGCACTTTTATAATCAAGGGTCGGAGAATATTCCCAATGAAAAGGGGACAAAATTCTATAAAGAATTATTATACATGTGAAACAAAGGATATATTATGTTAAAATGTCCATGTGACGATATATTGGACAAACTAGCAGAAAAATCAAAGTGTTGAAAGAACATAGAAGGCAATTGGAACTACAAAAAAAGAAAGATCAGGTAGGGAGGAAAATGTGGGCAACTGCAAAAACTTTTGGGGACACCCCGGGGAGCGAGACCTTTGTTGAAAAGAGCAAACGTATCAGAATTGGTGGTGCATACTTGATAAAATAAAGGGAGCAATTCAATCAGATTTTAAGACAAAATTAAATAAAAAAAGAAAAATGGATAGTGTATTAGGTTCTAAGAGCCCCCAAAGGATCAATGAAAATTGAGTTTTAAAATGTTTTTAAAATATTTTTTTAATAAGGGTTAAAATAAAAAGGTATATAAGGGAAGGATAACTGGAAAAACGCATGCTTGGGAAAAGGGGTTTATCCCCTTTAAATTTCATCTTTCGGGTTCACCGGCCCCTTGTCCCTGTGCCCGTCCTATTGTAAAGCTCAAGTACGCTAAGGTTTTACCTTTCGTTTTTGCAACACACGCTACTGTCCTATGATATATTTTTATGCATGCTTTTTTACGAAATCGTTGAAAAAAGGGTTATGCTATTGATAAAGAAAAGCTTATTTCAAAAAAATACGGGTCCACCATCTCATTTTTTAATTCCAGGTCAAATTTTTCAAATCCCAGACAGACTAAATTTTTAGACCATAAACTTTGCAATTTATACAAAAATTTATTACAACTATTTTGCTTTGCTTCGATGTAGATTCTTTTTGTAACTGCTTTTTTACTGTTTTTTCTCATAAAAATCCCAAAATTTTTTTTTTATTATTTTGTTCTATTTGGAAAAACACCTTTGGGTTTCAACACTGCCTGAAAAACCTTTGGCTTCGTTCGATTCAAGCATGCCCGACCCAAATCTGATCCCCGGTTCTTCACACTTTTCCAAGTTGCGGGGATATGAAGTGTTTTTATTGGGTTAGGGTTGGGGACCGTTAAGGCTAATGCAGCAACTCTACTTCATTGCCAGTGAACCATTTCTTCACCAATTTCGACATATACTTCGGGTCATTGTCCTGCTGGCACACACGTCGTCTTTTTCATACCCATAGTACTCGAGTGTACGAGGTAACTCATCTTGTAGCACATTCGCATATAGCTCAGCATTGAGAGCACCATTGATCCTGGTCAAGTATCCAACGTCTTTTGGCTGTAAAACAACCCCATATGCGACTTCCTCCAGCGAACTTAACAGTTTCATCAATTTCTCGATCACTTAGCCCTTGATTTTTCTAAACCCATTTGTACCCATCAGAGCCCACTCTACTGACTTCTGTCTCATTGCTCCAAATCACCTGTTACCAATATTCTACTGTACACAATTTTTTGCAAACTGGAGCCAACGCCTCTTATTATGAGATTGAAGTCGAGGATTCTTCACCTTTTCTTGGGCCACCATTTCAAGCCTGTGTAATGAACGGGGCTTGAACGGACGTCTGAGCTCACTATTGCGATCCATACGAGCCACCTCCACTGCCGTATTTGTCGTATCAGAACAGATAGACCTTATGATGAGCCGACTGCTTGAGTCAAATATTTTACTTGGATGTCCACCTCTTGACTTTTAAATGAGTGGACACAGGGCTGTGGAGTCGGTAAGCCAAAGCTCCGACTCCAACTCAATTTTCCTGACACGGACTCCTGACTCCCTCATACATGGCAAAAATTTTACTACAGTAAAGTTATCACTTAAACATGTAACATCATGCTTTTTATCACCTTATGATATAATAATCAGGCTATTTAGGTAGAACTTACACTGACAAGTAAAATGGTAACAATGTTTTTAACTTTTGACTTTCAGACTCCATATTTCACCATCCACTACCGCTTTGAACAAGAGTCTACCATCATTTTATAGACAATCTTGCCTATCTTATACATAAATTATTTAGTATTAAGCATCTGTTTAGTTCTGCAGATTCTGGTCAGGTAAATGCATTGTTACTGTTTTGCTCCTAAAAATAAAAATGTGGCTTTCAGCACTGCCTGAATCCATCTGGGCTCTGGATCAGATTCAAGTTTGTCTTTACCAAAATCTGATCCCAGGTCTCTTCTACACGTTCCCATTGTTGGTGCAGACTGGACTTGGGTAGAGTTGAAGAAAAAGCTGTATTCGTACCCACAAGTGTTGGATTGGGTTGAGGTTTGGGGACTATGGAGGCCAATACAGCAACTCTACTTCATTATCATTGAACCATTCCTTCTCCAACTTTGACGTCTGCTCCAGGTCGTCGTCCTTCTGGAACACTATGCCGTCCTTTTCATACCCATAGTACTCGAGTGTATGAAGTAATTCACCTTGTAGAATACTCAAGTATAGCTCAACAAGGAGATAGACATCGATCCTAGTCAAGTATCCAACATTTTTGGCTGTGCAACGACCACATATCAGGCTTCCTCCTCCGAACCTGACAGTTCTTCTAGCTTCTCAATCCATTAGCCCCCTTTTCCCTTGATTTTTCCAAACCCATTTGCACCCATCAGAGCTTGGTTATTGACTTTTATCTCATCGCTCCAAATCACCTGCTTCCAATCTTCCATTTTTCATACTTTTTAGCAAATTCTTTTCCAATGCTTCTTATGACGAGATTGAAGTCGAGGCTTTTTCCCCTTTTTTCGGGCCATCATTCCAGACCTGTGTAATGAGCGTTGCATGGTGCTTTCATGAACTTCTGTGATCTCACTCTTATGGCACTGCCGTGTCTGTTGCATTAGAACTGATAGACCTTGAGATGAGCCGACGTGATAACTACAATATTTTGCCTGGACATCCACCTCTTGGCTTTTGAATGGATGCATGGACTTCATTTCATATTCTTCCAGCTTTCAGGGCCTCACATGATGCAGTTAGGGAATTTTCTTGGCCGATAGACCGCAATCAATGAGCTGCATGATGCCGTCTCTTTTCTTGGGAAATCTTCTTCATGGCTGCTCGAACCAGTGACCTATCGCTTGGGAATCAGCCTAATAACACACTGAGCTATTAGGGAATGTGAGAACAGGTTGTAATTTGAAGTAACAAGAAGAAAAAGATTGTCCCACCACCCGGAGCAAAAAAGTAGCATTGCAGTTCCATGATAAGAATCTGCAGAACTATTTAGATGTTAAATAGTTGAAGGTAAAAGTTATGTATGAGAGCCAAGAGGATTGTCTATAAAATTATGGGAATCTCACATGGATGGCGAGATATGAAGCCGAAAGTCAAAAGTTCAAAACATTGTTACACTTTTGCTTGTCGATGTAAAATATATTTATAGGATACGACTTCAGAACACAAAAAACTTTAATAAATTGTAAATATGAAGTGAAAAATGTTGCTGAAATCTGCTCGCTCTGTTTGCTATGGGAGTGGAATCTTTTCCCTGCGCTAATGCTTCGCCTGCTCCATGTCATCAATTAAAATCCTCATGTGATGAGGCTGAAGATATGGGAGCAGTAGCACTGGCAAGACAATTTCTCTTGCTCTTGGCACCGCATTGAACTAACTGTACCAATTTATTATATATTTTGTTAGTCAGAGTTGGTCCACAACTCCCAACTCCAACTCCTGCAAAATGGGCACCGACTCAGACTCCACAGCCCTGAGTGGACAGACTTAATTTTGAATTCTTCCAGCTATCATGGCCTCACATGATGCAGTTTGGCAATTCTTTGGTCCAGAGACCACTAACAATGAGCGGGGATGTGGTTTCTCTTTTTTTGGGGAAATCTTATGGCTCTCCTCAATTCAAACCGTGACCTTTGTTGGGAAAAAAAAAAAAAAAACACACTTGAGCTATTAGGGAAGGGGAAAAGGGGCGTAATTTGTAGTATACAAGAAAAAAAAAAAATTTTTCCCTCCCCTAAGCAAAAAACACATTATATACAAGAATCTGCATGATAAGCATATGCCTAATGTTTCAGGGGCAAAGTTATGTAGAAGATCGGGAAGATGGGCTATAATTTATACTCACATTTTAAAGTGCAGTGGTTGGGGAATATGGAGCCTTTGAAGGGTTTTTTTCCTACTTGATTATTTACCTCAGTCCCTTTTTCTTGGTTTTTATTTAAAAATTGGGGGACTTTTTTCTGGCTTCTCTAGGCTTGTAGGAAGCCGGTCGGCAGCCTATAGAGAAAATTTAAAGGTTGAGCTATAGCGACCCGAGGAGGAAAACAACCCATACAAGAGGGGGTATCTCAGAATAGGTAGGATACGGGAAAGGACATTATTTCAAAGGGGGTTTTTTTTGCAAGATCTTTTATAAAAACAAACCTTTGTGAAAACTCTTAAAAAGTCACAAGTTTAAAACATTGTTACCCTTCAGCTTGTCCATGTAAAATATATTTATTGGAATACAAACTTTACAACAAAAAAATGTAATGGATTTTTAATTTTTAAACTTGTGTAAAGGTGAAAAAAAAAAAAATTAAAAAAAAAATTACAGAACATTTGCTGAGGGGTTTTTTAATTTGTTAGAGAAATAGATCACCTCATCGATCCTCAGTATAATACTTAAAAAAGGACCCCCTTTTTTAAGGCCAAGAAAAGCTCTTACACTAACGGGGTTTTTGGGCAAAAAGGGGGGTGCAACATGGGAACATTACAATTTCCCGGGTATAAAGGAATTGCCTCATGCACAGTCTGTTTTGATGAACGGCTGAACTCCAAGTTCTTTGAGAAGTGAAAAATTTGGCAAGGTCATTAGGTTACTAAAGTTCAAACAGTTCTTCTAGATCAAATCAGACCTCTAGGGGCCAATTTAGTGTATTACACTAATTTTAATCCAATGCGTTTTTCGGATAAGCTTATCGTATGAAAAGTGCATATAAAATGTACCCAAAAGTATGTTGCGCTTTTGGATCCATTTTTCGGGCTCCAAAAGCGCACTTCATTGTTTCCTATGGGGATTTCACTTGCGTAAAACGCAAGTAGAATTGACACATCAATTCTTAAAACAGATCCGAAAAGCGCATTGAAAAGACGCAAGTAAACACGCATCGGCGATCACTCGTCTGAACGGCGATGCGTGTTTTACATCAAAACCAATGTAAATCAAACTGCACATTGTTAGATACGGTTTTGGATCAGTTTCGGGTCTGAAAAATGTTGTGTGAACATACCCTAACTCCAGCAAAAAAAGTTTTTAGTTTTGGGTAGGGCAGAAAAGGTTTAACGTCCCTTATACATTTGTTTTGCTGCCTGTGCTACTATTAAGATTTCACGTCTCTTCCTACATCGGAAGCTTCTGGGGAAGGGTGCAGGGGAACGGGAGCAGTAAGAACAGACCTGACGTGCCTGGCGCCGACAGCGCAAAACTAGAGCGGCCTAAGGGAGAGCTGTTGTGCTGGCCTGTAGAAGGAGTTTCCCAGCACAAGTCAGGCGGGCAGGAGGGAGTTAAAGAAAATCTGCTGTTCCGGCTGGAAGACACAGTGGGCGGAGGAAGGCTTGCGACTGAGGTTATTATAGGGCATGACCCAGTATGTGACGTCTTTCAGCCACATCCCATACGTCTACGTTTGTAACTAGGAGACAGATGTAAGTTGGAACGATGCTTAAAAATTAAACTCCTCAACTGATGAGGCAGTAGCACTGGCAAGACCCAATTCCACTTGCTGTTGGCACTGCTTTGAACAGTACCGATTTATTAAATATTGTGTCTGAGTCGGTAATTTTTATAACCACTCCAACTCCATGAAAATGGACACCGACTCCACAACCCAATATTTCATAATCTGTGATCAACAAAAAAAAATAAAAATCTGGCTTTTATTTTTTCTTTTAACCCCATTCCCTGTGTATAATGTTTTATTTAATAAGATCAGACATTCACAGATGCATCAATATCCGTGTTTAACTTTGTAAAGTAGCAAAAGAGGGGTGAAGAGGGGTGTTTTAAACTTCTATTGTTTCTTTTCCTTATTTTTTTTCTTTTTGCTTTAACATTTAGGCCACCAAGGGTACCTGAATATGTCATCAGTTGATGGCTTTTCCTATTTACTACATTACTAATGGAAGTACTACCAGCAAGTGCCAGCTGTAACTAACAGCCGACAGCCACTGCTGTGTTTTCCCACTTAATTCTATCTCAGTGTCTCCATGATGAGTATAAGGATGAATTTTCATAATTTGCCAGATACCATGGATGATCTCATTTCTTAGGTCAACCGTACTGACATCAGTTTTCATGAAAATGGGAGCTGGATTGTGTTCGACAGGTGTCTAGGCTATTACCCACTCTCTTTATAAGTACCCATTTCTGTTTCCCTAGGAGGAGCACCAATGCAGGCAGAGTAACAACTTGTGCTTCTTTCTGAGGAAGGGTTGTTAATCGAGGGATTCGTCTAAGGGTATGTTTACTAGAGATGGGCGAATTGATTCTAACGAAGTGGAATTAGTTTAGAATTTCAGGAAAACTTCGGTTCTGAACGAAGTCGAAGTTTGGGGTACTACGGGTGAACGAAGTGTGCTTTTGATTGATAAAATGGCTGCAAGCACATGGCGTTACATGGGGCAAAGAACTCTGGGAGGAAGAAGGGCATAGCCCTGAAATGACATGTGCAGAGATGAAGGGGAGCCCGGCCGGGGTTTCTGGGGACGTCCCGCACTAAATACTTAAATCCGGGCGGAGGGGGGCCCTTTTTTCCGCTCTCACGGTCTGAATTTGGGGGAAGGTGCGCCCCGGGGCCCCTGCTTATGATAGCTTGAAAACCAAAAAAAACTAAATTTTTTTTAACAGCGTTTTTTGGGAGGGGGGGTTTTTCATTTTGGTTTCACAAGACTGCTTCTCTTAACGTTCTTTTTCTGTTTTGGGGGGTTTTTTTGATCTAAAAAGTCCGGTGTGTCCAGTGCAGTGCATATACTTTTTAAATTTTTGTATCTGTCACAGCACTTTGGGAAAAAAACCCCAAAAGTTTAAAACCCTAAGCCTGTTTTGTTTATTATTTAAAGAAAACAGCCTTTTTTACAAAAAAAAAATCCCACTTCTTTTTTTGGCCTGCTAAATTCTTTTGGAATTTTAAATTCCGGGGGTTTAATTAAGCGATGTCCTCTCCCTGGGGGTGACTAAAAATTAAAACGTTTATTTTCACCCCCAAAAAGCCCTTTTTTTTTGTGGGCCAAAATTCAAAACCCGGTTAATTAAAAGTTTTACTTTGTTGTGTAGCGTAAAAAAGGAAAAAAACCGGCCCCTTTAGAAAACACGTAAAAAGGCTCGTAGTTTTTGGTTTTTTTTTCTTTGCAAAATTTTACATCCAGGGGTTTTAATTTAAACCCCTTAAGGACCCAGCCTGTTTTGGGCCCCCTTCCTGACACGCCCTATTTTTAAAAATCTGGCAAAGTCCCTTTATGTAGAATGAAAATTTTTTGGACATTTTTTACCAAAAGCCATGTGATTCAGAAAATTGTTTTCTCGTGACACATTGTGCTTTAAGTTAGTAAAAATTTTTTATCCAAACAACCCTTGTTTGTTTGGGGGAAAAAAATATCAAAATTTCATAAAAATTTTTGAAAAAATTTTCCCGTTTTTTTTGAAATTTGGGAAAAAAATTTCTGCGTGCAAGACGATAATTATTCCCCACAAAATAGTTTTAAAATAGATTTTCCAAATTTGCCCCACTTTGGTTGGCATCATTTTTTAAAGTTTTTTTTTTTTTTTACGACATTAGGGGGCTTAGAAATTTTTGTAGAAAATTTCTAACATTTTCAAAAAAAATTTGCAATGTCCCTTTTTTTTTTTTGGGACCACCCCAAAAGTTCTGAGGGGCCCTTTGAGGGGGTTTTGCTTTGTTAGATCCCCCCAATAAGTGCACCCCATTTTAAACTAGCCCCCTTTAAAACGTTTTTACAACACTATTTTTGGAAGTTTGTTTTAAACCCTTTAGATTTTTCACAGAAAATTAAAGAAAAGGTGGGGGTGAAATTCAAAATTTCACTTTTTTTGCGGGAATTTTTCAAAAAATTTTTTAAATTATTCACTGGAAAACATTTAAAATGTGACTGGTAAATCCCCAACTTAATATCAATTCTTGGGTTCTCCCTTTTTTGAGGATATGCCATATTTTGGCCCTAGTGCTTTTTAATTGGCTAAACCCAAAAAGCCCCAGAATAGGGGGGAGTCCCTACTATTTTTTGGGGTCCCCATTTTCAATAGGGTTTTTTATTTAGGCGCCATTTCGGTTTTTTCGGGACCCCCCCTTAAGGGGGTTAAAACTTAATAAACACCCTTTAAAAAAAAGGAAATTTTGGGAAAACTCCCAACCCCTTAATGAATATATCCAGGGGGCATTGAAATATATAGCCCCCCCACGTGATTCACAAATTTTTTTTTTTTTGCATAAGGCTTTTGAAAAATTAAAAAATTTTTTTTTCCCAATAATTTGCAAATTTTTTGGTTAAAAAAGTTTCAAATATTCAAGGAATTCCCGGAAAAAAAAAAAACCCTAAAAAATTTGTTAAGCAATTTCTTTTCCAATTTGGCAATTACCCTATTGTGGGTGTAAACTGCTGTTTTTGGGCGCATGGCCCGGGCGTAAAAAAGGAGGGGGGGGCGCTATTTGGGTTTTGGAACGCAATTTTTTGGGGGGGCCATGTCCCCATTTTCAAAAAACCCCAAAAATTGCAAAAGGCCCAAACCTTCCCGAAGTCGCCCCCCTTTAGATTCAAAAACCTCTCAGGGATCCAAACTAGGGAAGTTTTTGCATTTTTTTGGCACAAAGGTGTTCCATAGTTTTTTTTTAAACCCTTGGGCAATGAAAATGGGGGGGGGGGGGGGTTGGGGGGGGGGGGGGGGGGGGGGGGGGGTTTGGTATTGGGTTTTTGGGGTTTCAAAATTTTTCGCATTCGGTGCAGGGGTAAATGATGTGATTAACCCCTTTTCTAGGGGGTTCCCGGTTTCAAAATTTCAAAATTTATTTGATTTTATATAGGTTTTTTCGTTTTTTTACTTTTACAAAAGTAGAATTTAAATTTAAAAAATGCGTTTTTTTTGTTTTTCCCCATTCTGAAGCCATAACAATTTTTTTTTCTGTGTTGGCCCGAGCTGTGTTAAAGGGCTTTTTTTTTGCGGGGATGAGTTGAAGTTTTTATTGGTTTCCATTAAGGGGTTGGGATATGTGCCCTTTTTTTTTATTAAGGTTTTTTTGAGAGGTTTTTTAACAAAAATTTCAGCAATCTTTGGTTAATGTTTTTTTATTTTATAGCCCGGTTTACTGTAAAAATATAAAGACAAAGGTAGCTTTACCCCAGAAAAGGGCAATACGGAAATTACACCCATATCCAAATTTTTTATATTTTTTTTATGGTTTTTTCTGCTTTTATACAATAAAACACTTTTTTTTAACCCGGAAAAAACGTTTTTTTCATCCCCCATAGTCCGGGGAGCCAATTAAAATTTTAAAATTTTTTTTGTGCATGGAGTGTGGGAGGGACTTTTTTTTTTTTTTGCAAGATGAGTTTACGTTTTTTTTATTAGTATCATTTTTGGGGGGGGGGGGGGGGGCCCAAAGGGTTTTTTTATTTTGCTTTTTTAAATAAAATTTTTGGGAGGCCAGGGTGAAGAAAAAAATGCAATCCCAGTTTGCTTTTTTTTTTTTTTTTTAAAAAAGGGCGTCACCATGCGTTTCCCCTGATAATTTTTTTTACTCTTTGGGTCGCCTTTTCGATTTTTGGCGATACCCTATTTATATAGTTTTTTTTGTTTAAGCACTTTAAAAAAAAAAAAAAAAAAAAAAAAAAATGTTTTTAGTGTGTAAAACAATTAAATTTTTGAAAAACCCATCTTCTGGGGAAACAATACATTTTTTTTTTTTGAAAACAGAAACCGGGATAAGGACTTTTTTTTTGCGGGTGGGAAACTGACGTTTTTAATTTTGGGACAACTTTGGGCTTTCTAGCGGTTTTTTATCGCTTTTTTTTCCATTTTTTGTGCGCGGGGGTTTAACAATAATCTTAATTCTGGATTGGTTTTTTTTTTTTTTTTTTTCGGCGGGGGTTTAACGGGGTTTAAATTTAAAATGGGCAGATTTAAATTTGGGGAGGTCTTTTCGCACGCGGCCCAAAACCAAAAAATTTGGGGTTTTTTTTATTTTTGATCATTTTTTGGGGGGGATTTCCGTTGGGGGAAAAGGGGAAAAAAAAGGCGGTGTACGTATTTTTATTTTATTTTTTGTGTTTTTGTTTTACAATTGGGGTTTTTTTATTTTTTTTTTTTTTTTTTTTTTTTTTTCCGTTATTTTTTTACTTTTTCCCCCTAGGGGATTTGAATGAGAATTCTAGATCTTCATTCAAAGGAATCAGTACATAGCCCTTTTTGCAAAAATGGTTCCTATGACAAAATGTCAGTCACGATGCCGGGGGGTGCCACGGGGGGGCCCAAAAGGCCGGGGCGTGTGACGTAAAAGACAACCCGGAAGGGATTCTTGCCCTCCGTGGTTTTCTGTAAGGGGAGGCAGGACTGCAAGGGTGCCCCCATCCCTGGGGCTTTCGCTTTCCGAAAGGACGAAAGGGGGACCGGGTCTCCTCCTGGTCTTTTCTTAATTATTGCGACCCAACGTCGCGTAATTAAGGGGTAACCGCCCCCCCCCCCCCCCCCCCCCCCGGAGCGATCCCCCGGGGCTGGGCCCACGCTGCGGGATGTCAATGTAAAATACGCTGGGCACCCCGCGCCGGGTCGCCCAAATCTGCCTTAGATTTTGCAAAGATCCTCAGGGCATTTCCCTACGTCCCAAAAGGGCTGGAACCCCCCAAACCAAAAAGGACGTTTTGGATTTACGGCCCCAAAGGGCCCTGAAGGGGGTTTTAAAAACCCTTTTCTGCAAATTTTAATCCGTAAAAGAAAAGTTTTTTTCAACCCCACAGAAGAAATTTTTGGTTTTGTAATTTTATACCAAGGTTAAAAAGGCCCGTTTTTGCTTTTTTATTCCGTTTAAAAATTCAAGGGTTTTTTTAAACGGGGACATACAAGTCAATTTTTTTGCCATTTTTGGAAAACGCATTTTTAATTCCCAAGGGGTTTCCCAAGCTTAGTGGGTTTATTTTGGGGTCAAAAAAAAGGGGGTGTTATTTATCATATGAAATTATCTTCATCAAACAGTTTGTGTACATTTTAGAACAAACAGATGTCAGACAGAGAGGGTGGCAGGCTCTTCACCCGGTGGCAGGGCACAAACTTTCCCTCGGCAGGCCCAGGTGCAGCAACAAGGGGACGTCGCAGCAGGGGTCATTCGGTGAGGCCACAATCCCGGGCCCCCCTCTACGCCGTGGTTTGTTCAAAAGCCAATATTCTTGATTGGTTGACTGGGTCACCATTTCCTCCCAGATGAATTGACAACCCAGCCAAGATTTGGGGAAAACGCAGAAAAACCCCTTTTGTTGGCAGGGCCCCGGGAGGGGGTCAGGGGCCCTCACCTTCCCCCCAACCCCCCCTGCCCCCATGGGTTTCCCTACCCCGAGATCTACTGTGGTCTGGTCAGCGCCCTATATAGTGGGATAAAAAAAATTTGAGGGGGCGAAGCACTATTGGCAGGAAAAAAATGGGGCAAAATCCCCTGCTTCTTGCAGTAGGCAGAAAAGTATAGGTGTTAGAGGGGGCAGGGGAATCATGTGAGGGGTCCCCCTTTCTGCATACCAAGGCCCGGTGAGGGAGAGCAGTGACGATGAACACAAATAGAGGATGATGTAGCCGCCGCACTTGGGAGCCGGGTGAGGTAAGGCTTCATCATTAGGAAAGAGGGCGTCAGCTTGCGCGTCAGGCAGCGGCGGCCCCGCAAGTGGGTTAATAAGTTAATAGTTAGTAGGGTTAAAGAAGACACATGCCATCGAGTTCAACCAAGGGGGGGGAAAATGTGGGGAGGGAGAGAGGGCAAGGACTTAAAGCTGGTTAAGCCCCCAAACCCACAAGGGGAAGAACCAACCCCGCTCCGTATAGACCCTTTTTGACCCAAGCCGCCACCCCCCAGGATCCAAATTTTTCCTAGCACGACCCATTAATATTCTTTTGTTCCAGGGAGGTATCTAAGCCTTTTTGAAACTCTTACATTTTTGCGTGACCCGCCCTCAGGGGCTATTCCCCAGATTTTTCAGTTCTTTCTGTGAAGAACGCTCTTTTCCCTGGAATTGAATCCTTTTTTTCTTAGCGAAGGGAATTCCCCTTGTCTTTTTAGGGGGGTTTACCTTTAATAATTTTCCCCATCTTTTTGTAGGGACCCTTTTTTATATTTATATAAAATTTAAACAGTCCCCCCCGAACCGTCTTTTCTAAGACTAAATAAGTTTAATTCTACTAACCTCGCCTCAAACTAAGATGCTCCATTCCCCTTTTAATTTGGTTGCTCGTCTTTGGTTTTTCTCTACCATTACATCTCTTCTATAAACTGGGGCCCAGAACGAAAAAACATATTCTAAGTGAGGTGACCAAAGCTTTTCACGGGTAGAAAGACATCCCCTTTTCCCCGATCCCCCCCCTTAATACACCCAATTTCTTATGGCCTTAGAGGGAGCTGATTGACATTGCATGCTGTTTGTAGAT